>PVIC010013472.1:0-14480 GCA_004025085.1 Thryonomys swinderianus
ATCCCCGGTAACCACATATAATGCTGGGCGTGGAGACTCACGCCCACCAACAACCAACACCGCATACCACAATGCCGGACGTGGTGGCTCATGCCTGTAATCCCAGCACTCGGGAGGTAGAGACAGGAGGATTGCTGGGTTCGCGGCAGCTTGCCTGGGCACCATAGTGAGCTCAGGGCCAGCCTGAACTACAAAGCGACACCCTGTCTCCAAAAAGCAAAAAAAAAAAAAAAAAAAAAAAAAAAAAAAAAAAAAAAAAGAAACAGTAAATGAAATGATACTTGCAAAAAACCCTTAGGAAAATGATTGGCCCCTATCAGGAGGTCATCACATTACTTGCCATTATTTTCTTTATATATTTTAATAGAAGTATTTTAGAGAATTACAAAAATAGGAGTTTGTTAAAAGGAGGAGGTAAACATAATGATCATCAGTTTGGTCCATAGTTTTTCTTTAGTTTTTTTGTAACCCAGGAAACCAGACCTCTTCTGTCTTAAATTAGCACCCAGTCTAGGGACACAGTGGTATTGTCTGTGTGTACATATGAATCTCCTAAATGAAAGATATTTTAATTTTCAGATATATATTTTTGTTAACAGAAACAAGTGTTATTAGAAATTTGAAATTAGACTGTTCAGATGAGATGTCGGTTTTTCCTAACATCTTTCTTCTTTGAAGGAAGAGGCAGGACTTTTTTTTTTTTTTAAATATATCTAAGAATATGTAGCTCTGCAGTTAAATATGAACTGTTCATATTAGAAAATTAAAAGCAAAACCAGAGTAGATAAAGAACTAACTTCAGCTGTAGATTGTATTTGTAATTTCTCTTGTTGGAAATGAGAAGTGCTATCCCAGTATAATGCTAATTAACATCTGGTCAGTCAATAGGAAAGTACGAAGGTAGGAGAAATGGTATTTTTGATATGAATTTGAACACATTTCCAGAACATTTTGCTTTGTAATTTAAATTTATATTTTATACACTAAATTTGTTTTTAACTGATAAAGTCATAAAAATTGTGCGTATTTATGGTGACCCGTGCAGTGTTTGATGTATGTATACACTGTGCAATGCTTGGACCAGACTGAACATATTCATCTCTTCAAAAACTTAACATTATTTCATGGTACAAACACTCAAAATGCTTTCTCTTTGCTCTTTGAACATTGTACATGTTATTATTACCTGCACTCACCCTCCTGGACAGTAGTTCCCCAGGACTTGTTGGTGTTCATTGACGAAGCTCTCCTGACCCTCCCTGGTTCTGGACCAGGCATCCCGTGCTCAGCTTCTGAGCAGAATCCGTACGTCACTTGTCTCTCTGTGCCTTGCTTATTTCATTTCGTGTAATGATCTCCAGTTTTGTCCATGTTATTGTGAATGGCAAGGTCTCACTCACCCTTTGCTATGGCTGCATTGTTAAGGTTTAAAGTTTTTAACAGCTGTGGTCATTTTATTTATTTAATTTTCTTTACATTTGCTTGGCCATCACTATTCTCTATACTAAATATGGGGAATTTAGTGTTTATATGTTTATATGGGCACAAATATGGATAGGCTACATTTTGGCATCATTGGGATAGCATTACCTCTTTTTTTTTTTTTTTTTTTTTGAGACAGGGTCTCGCTTTGTAGTTCAGGCTGGCCCTGAGCTCACTATGTAGCCCAGGCAAGCTGCCGCGAACTCAGCAATCCTCCTGTCTCTTCCTCCCGAGTGCTGGGATCACAGGCGTGAGCCACCACGTCCGGCATTGTGATATGCGGTGTTGATTGTTGGTGGGCGTGTCTCCACGCCCAGCATTATATGTGGTTACCGGGGATCGAACTCAGGACCTTGCGCTTGCAAGGCAGTCACTGGAACCACTGAGCTAACCCTCCGGCCCAGCATTACCTCTTAAGGTATAGTTTAAAATAGAATGTTAAATTCTGAAAGCCTCATAACATCCTTATTTTCACAAGTATAACACAGTTCTTTGAACTGTTCAGTACTCTTACTTTACAGTTTTAATTACTGAATGTATTGGTTCAATATACTATATGGAAAATCTATAACACACTTTGTACTACTTTTATTTTTCTTATTGTGGAATATGGGGATATTAACATGCTCATTTCCTAAGTCGGTGGTACTTTGAAATACAAGTAGAAAGAATTTCTTAGACAACAGAAAAATCGCGTTGAAAATTGTGATTTTCCCACTGTGTCTTTAGATTTTTTCCTCTATTTTTAATTAAATATTTGTAGAAAATGGTCCAAAAATTATTGCAGGTGTTGAGGAATAGGTAAACAAGATAGAAAATGTTGAAAACAGCCGGGCATGGTGGCTCACGCTTGTAATCCCAGCACTCGGGAGGCAGAGACAGGAGGATTGCTGAGTTCGAGGCTTGCCTGGGCTACATAGTGAGCTCAGGGCCAGTCTGAATTGCAAAGCGAGACCCTGTCTCAAAAAAAAAAAAAAAAAAAAAAAAGAAAACATAGCTATCTGATCATCTTTTGTTCTCTTTTCTGCTAATTTTCTGGTAGAATTATTTTGTTAATAGATATATAAAATAAATTAGAGAGTAACATTATGATAATTTATTTTGTGAAAAGTTAATTTTGAGTAACAGAGCTATTTTGCTTACTGTGAAATAGGAATAGAAGGGAGTCTGCATGTGAACAAAAAGTTACTGATTACTTTGTATTGTGGAGAAAATTAAAAAGTCTAGTGACAGAGAAACTAGGACCTAAGGAATTCTTTTTTTTTTTTTTTTTGAGACAGGGTCTTGCTTTGTAGTTCAGGCTGGCCCTGAGCTCACTATGGCGCCCAGGCAAGCCTCGAACTCAGCAATCCTCCTGTCTCTGCCTCCCAAGTGCTGGGATTACAGGCGTGAGCCACCATGTCCGGCATTGTGGTATGTGGTGTTGATTGTTGGTGGGCGTGTCTCCACGCCCAGCATTATATGTGGTTACCGGGGATCGAACTCAGGTCCTTGCGCTTGAGAGGCCGGCACCGGAACCACTGAGCTAACCCTCCGGCCCAGTAATTCTTATTTGCCCATGATTGAACAGGTCATTAGTCAGGGCCCTCAGCTGAGATGAAAAGTCAGGCATGTTTGTTCTGACATCTTTCCCTTAACGCAGATGATATCTGGCAGCCTAGATTTTATGTTACTCTCACTCACAAATGGAAAGTTCTCATTGCCTGTTTGTTGTGCTTCATGGAGAGTTAAGGGGAACTGGAGGACTTCTGGCCAGTGTATGTGCATGATCTTACAGAGGAGGAGCTCTGATGACCTTGGAATCATCATGATCACTGGATTTTACATGCCCAAGTACAAGAGACTCATTCCTCTATATCTCAATGGAATTTCTAGTAAACATGACTTGCATATAGATTTACAATTAACATTTACATTGTTGAGAATTATATAAGACGATAAATATTACTTCCTAAAATAGTTTTAGGGAAATAGCTCCTTCATAAACCTTTTTAAATCATGAATGTAAGCATGAGTATCTCTAATCAACATTTTTTGTAGTTGAAATTTACTTGCACCATTTTCTACCTAAATTTCCCAAACTGTACACAATTTTGAAATCTTGTAAAAAGTTGTATTTTTATGCTAAACTATTATGTGTTAAATAAGATCTTTCAGTGAGTATTTGTTGAGTACTTGCTATTTCCTGGATGCTGGGCAGGAGAGGATGAGGCAGCCACTTTAGAGAAATTAATACTTAAATGTACGCTAGCATTTACATCATTGAAAGGTTGCATGAGACTCAGGCAGATTGTAGCTCATGCTCTGTGTTGTATTGCATTTTTCAATGTAGAAGTATTTATGGTTGATAGCCTTTCATTTGATTTGTTTTTTTCTTCCATCAGAAGGTATAGACTCAAGAAAAATTTAGATAGCAAACTAATATTTCTGATAGTAGCTTTAATTACTTGTTTGATGTGGAGGAATCCATGAGGTCTTATTAGGGAAGTTGTATTTTAAAATAATTTTAATTAGCAGTTGGTTTTGCAGTATCTCTGATCTCCAGCCAGCCAATTTTGCTAGTTACTTAGAGTGATATAGGCATATTCATGTTTATAGCAACACAATTCCAATAATGAGTTCTTGGAAGTAGCCTATAGGTAGTTGAACAGATGAATGAATAAAGAAAATGTGACATTCGCATGCAGTAGAATGCTATTTTGCCATAAAGAACAATAAACTTGAGTCAACTGTAGAAAAATGGATGGACTTTGTGGCCATATGTTAAGTGAAATAAATAAGACATGCAATCACAAATATCTCATTGTCTCTCTCATGAGAAACCCAAATTATAAAAAAAAATCAACAAATTAAAATACAGATAATAGGAAGTAGAGAGGTGGATCTTTCTCAAATGGGAAGGAATCCAAGAGATGAAGGGAGGATGAAAAAAATAAATTAAGATGCATTAAATACATGTGCCAACTCTGCAGAAGGGATATAAACATTATATACTAAAAAAACATGTACTAATGCAAATATTTAGAAGATAAAATTCTGAGTTTGAGAATTGGAATGTATCTCACCAAGAATTATCTAAGAAATGGTATTGTCTAAAAATGACAATTTTTTTGCTGCATTTTGTAAAAGAAATCCTAAGATTCAAACTTGGATTTAAGTTTATGGGACATGAAATTTAGGATAATACTTAGTGGTCTTTTTTTTATAATTACTGGAAGCAATTTATGGTCAACAGAATGCCATATAATTTTAATAGATCTTTAAAATAATATAAAGAGTATTTTGGTAAGCACATTAGGAAACTATGGGAAAAATTTAAAGAAACATCCATAAAATATTTGGAAACATATATTTATGAGATTAAAATTAACAAGGGATAAAGACATAATAATTAAAATTTACACACAAGGTGAAAGGAATTAGGGATGAGGAAAAAAAGCCACCAATTTATTTCCTTTTGCTTTGTGGTAGCTCTTGGCATTGAGCTCAGGGCCTTCATACCCAGATAAGTGATCAGTCCTTTTGCGTTTTGTTTTGAATTTGGAAACAAGTTCTCAGTGTTGGCAAGACTGGCCTGGAATTTAGAATCCTTTTGCTTCAGCCTCCAGAGCCACTTGAGGTCCAGGTCTGTGTTACTGTGCTGTGTCCTTTTTATACTCTGGGCTTAAGAGTACTAGATAAGTACTTACTCCAAAAAAGCTAGATTTGTGCCGAGAAATTTAAAATGTTTTTTGTTTTGGGGAGCTATTGCTCAGGTACTTTGGGGTAAATTTTCAGCACAGTGCGTGTAGAGATTGCACTGTGTAGCTCTTAACCACCATCAGTCTCTCTGAGAGTCTGCTCCCGCTGTGCTGCAAATGTACCCCCTGGTGTTCGAGTAGTTGTTGTCTATCACGGATGTTAAAATAGAGTCACAATGGCCCACAATATAAATAAACATTTAGTTTTAAAGTTTTATTTGATATAGGGTTATGTGAATTGTTATACAGAGATCAAACCTAACACTCTACCTTTTAATATTGAAAATAATGGCGTTCAATGCAAAAACTGTATATTTTACTTCAAACAAGACAGGGTTGCTGTGGTTCACTTTGAGCTGTGGTGTGATTCGAAAAGAAGCCTCACTGCCAAAGCAGGAGCACCCAGCGATCTGCTAATGCAAAGACATGTATCAGAGTGTTCTTAAAGGTTCCTTCCTTTTCTCCATTATCTTTATTTTTAATCTACATACATCCAAGTCTTCAAAAGTGTTCTGCCTGATTGAGTTCTACTGGGTCATTTTCCTCCTTTTGTGGTGGGTTGAGTTACAAAAATATATCCTTTGAAGTGTTTCTCTATTTTCTTTATCCATTTTTGTTTCTGTAGATTTTTATGGCTAAAATTCTTTGCTATTCTGTCTTTTTTAAATGCTTGATTTAGAGAAATGAAAGCTTTCTGGAAAGCTACTTCAGATATTCTCAATATTGTCTGTTGTTTTGGGGTGGAATTTATTTAGTTATAGAACCTTTATAATTAGAAAAATATCTCTTCGATCACTGAAGACTAAGCATTTCGTACCAAGCACTTTTTGCTTAGAAAGTTCTATGTAAGAAGTATCATAGTTTTTGCTGTGGTTTTTAGTTTTTCTATGTGTTTTCAGAAACATTTTTATGTGAAGTTCCATTACATGAAAGTAATGTCCTCTGAGATTACATCAAGTGAAATAGAACCTCATAGCTCCATAGTATGTCTAAATTAATGCAAGGGAAATGAGTTCCTTTGAAAGTACTTAAAAAAAATGATAGTGATAGACATAGTTCTACAACAGGCCCAAGTAGGTTGTCTTTATGTCAAGAACTCTTTTTCATGTCACTGAAATTACTAAACATTATTGAAGACTAGGTCTAAAATACCAACAGATGCTATAAAATAAAAAGATGAACAAAGCACTTGGAGAGAAATTGCATAGTTGAGAATGAGGAATACTGATTTAAAGTTGTGGGGTTTTTTTTGTTTGTTTGTTTTGTTTCAAGATGGGTTCTGTTTGGGTTCTGCATCCTCTGTTTCAGGCGGGTGACTAGTGAGTCTTCGGGTTTTAGCCATTGTGTGATACAAGGCCCATCGAGTTCAAAACACATCTAGTGGCCATGTAGATGTCTCTTGTTCTCAGATTAAAATCACAAGTCTGCATGTTGAGAAAGTCAATTCAAGAAGTTGGGTTTTTGATTCCTGAGTATGAAGTGACAGCTGAAATCCCGTGGAGGTTTGGAGAAGCTCACTGAAGAGAAGTCAAGTAGAGAAGTTTAGAAAAATGATAGAAATAAAGAGAATAACAAAGAATTTGAAGAATTAGAAGGTGATTGAGGAAATGTTAGAGAAGGAACAATTTTAAAGAACAGGTTGATCAAATGTTAAGGGTCATCTAAATACACGGTAAACATAATCTCACTGTGGGGAATTCTCCAGTGGTCGACTTGGAAGGCACATTCAGCACAGTCTGGGCCTGGAAGACCCACCTGAGGATTGTTGCCAGTGGCATAAAAAGGGACCCAAAGGGGAAAATCCTCTGCGGTTGCTTTTCTTGGAGAGTCTTGCTGCGACTGGTTTTCGTTAAGCAAACTTAGCTGTTCTCATCCTTATTAAAGGAGCTTGGGGCCTCCCTGTTGCTAGACATAGCTTCTCTTATCCTCGGGGAAGTCTGATATTTGCCTTGAGTGTCCCTTCCTGGCTCCAGTGCAGGTTGCTCAGGCTGGTGGGACAGGTCCTTCACCCCAGTGGCGCAGACTTTCCAGCCTCCACCTCTGGCTTTTGGACCTTCGCAGTGCAGATCTTCCATGTGGACAAGCACCAGCCATTGCCCTGGGCTCTGGGCCTCAGGCTGGACTCATGGAAGACGTTGTCTTGGGCTTTAGGGCTTCAGCAGGATTTGCTCAAGACAAGACATTGCTGTGGGACCCAGGCCCTCAGATTCTTTGAGTCTCTAGTGTGAACAGATTCTCCCACTCCTGTGCATTTGACCTTTTGGGGAAATAGTATAAAATAATTCTATAAGTTATATCTTGTAGTAAATCTATCCCCTTGAAAATGCTGACTATAGCACATACTATTCTTGCTACTTTCCAAAGCAGTTCTGGAAGTTCTTTCATGAGTGTCTTTATGAACTGTGATCAAAACTGTTGTGAATACTGTTGCCAAGTGCCGTCCAGGGGAAGGGCTGGTTTGTAAAAGAACATTACGGTTTGTCCTCATCCACCTTACACTCCAGATCTGGCGTTATATGGCTTCCTGTGCTTCCACAAAGTCTAAATGACCATGAGGGGTAAATGTTTTGAATTGATGCAGGCCGTTGAAGCAGCCACAACAGCACAATTGAAGACTCTCCCGGAAGAGGATTGGCAGAACTGTTTTGCAAAGTAGCTACAATGATGAGGTAAGTGTGTTCAAAGCAAGATGGAGTGTTATGAGGTGGATTTCTTTGTTTTACTGTAATACATATTTGTAAAAAATAAACATTCACCATATTCTTTGCTCATACCCTTGTCTGCTGTTCAAACACATGGAGACTGAGAGTTGACACTTCTGTTGTTAATCTACAAGTTTGTTAAGTGTTTTTGAAGAGATGAAACTTGGACTATAAGATATGCATTGAAGAACAAATAGAATATGAAGTAGAAGTTGCTATTAAGACTGTCTAGGATTTGGGAGTGAGAAGGAGGAATCGGGTAGTGTGGGACGGTGCAGAAGCAAAGGGAGGATGTTTTGCTGTTGATTTATTTCTTGCTGTGCAGAAGCTTTTTAATAGATGAGATGCCAGTTGTTGATTCTTTTTGCTAATTCCTGTGCTGCTGTGGTTGTGTTCATAAAATCTTTTCCTATGCCAATGTCTTCAAGAGTTCTACCTAGGCTATTTTACAGCAGGGTTATTGTTTCTGTTTTAATGTTTAAGTCTTTAAATATTAAACTTTGATTTTAGTTTTGTATATGGAGAGAAAGAGAGATATATATCTAACTTTATTCATTGGCAAGTTGAAACCCAGTTTTTCCAGAACCATTTATTAAAGAAGCTTTCTTTCTTTCATTGAAAATGTTTGGCTCCTTTGTCAAAAATCGGGTGGCTTGGGGCCGGAGGGTTAGCTCAGTGGTTCCGGCGCCTGCCTCGCAAGTGCAAGGACCTGAGTTCAATCCCCGGTAACCACACATAATGCTGGGCGTGGAGACATGCCCACCAACAATCAACACCACATACCACAATGCCGGACGTGGTGGCTCACGCCTGTAATCCCAGCACTTGGGAGGTAGAGACAGGAGGATTGCTGAGTTCACGGCAGCTTGCCTGGGCACCATAGTGAGCTCAGGGCCATCCTGAACTACAAAGCGAGACCCTGTCTCCAAAAAGCAAAAAAAAAAAAAAAAAAAAAAAATGAGGTGGCTTAGTATATTAGGGGTTGTTTCTGGATCTTCTGTTCCAGTGATCTTTGGGTCTATTTCTTTGACAGTACCATGCTGTTTTTATCACAGTGCTTTTGTAGTTTAGTTTTCCCTGCTAGGATTTTGTTGCCTAGGATAGCTTTTGCTTTTCTAGGTTTCTTGTGGTTCCAGATGAATTTCTGGATTATTTTCTCTAGCTCTGTGAAATACATTGTAGGGATTTCAGTTGGGATTACATTCAATCTATATAGTAGTTTGGCAGTATGGCCTTTTTTTTTTTTATTTTTTTTTTTTTTTTTTTGAGACAGGGTCTCTCTTTGTAGTTCAGGCTGGCTCTGAGCTCACTATGTAACCCAGGCAAGCCTCGAACTCAGCAATCCTCCTGTCTCTGCCTCCTGAGTGCTGGGATTACAGGCCTGAGCCACCACGCCTGGCCGTATGGCCATTTTAACGATGTTGGTTCTTCCTACCCAGGAACAAGGGATATCTTTACATATTCTGATATCCTCTTTGATCCTCCTTTTCAGAATGCTGTAGTTTTCAGAACAGATCTTATACTTCCTGTGTTAGATTGATTCCTGGGTACTTCATTTTTTTTTTTTTTGGATGCTATTGTGAAAGGAATTGATTTCTTGATTGCTCTTTTAGTGAGTCTGTTGTTCATGTATACAAAGTCTATTGATTTTTGAGTGTTGCCCTTACATCCAGCTACATTATTGAACCTGGCAATTAAGTCTAGCAGTCTTTTGGCTGAATTTTTAGTATCTTCTATACGGAGTATCATGTCATCAGCAGGTAATGCTAGTTTAGCTTCTTCATTACCTATCTTTATTCATTTCATTATTTTCTTGTGTTTAATTGCTGTGGCTAATATGTTCAAAACTATATTGATCAGGAGTGGTGATAGTGCACATCCCCCTGCCTTGTTCCTGATCTTAGCATGAAAGGTTTCAGTTTTTGATCAGTGAGTGTTATTCTGGCTATTTCTCCTATTTGGCTTTTATCAGTTTTAGATAAAGACCATCTATTTCAATTTTCTGCAGGGTTTAATCATGAACGGGTATTGGATTTTGTGGAATGCTTTTTCTCCTTTATTAAGAAGACCATTTGGTATCTGTCCTTGAGTCTGTTAATATAGTATATTACATTTATTGATTTATGTATGTTGAACCATCCTTGCATCCCTTGTGTGTATCCAGTGTTGTTAGGTTATATGATCTTCTTGATGATGCTCTGTATTCTGTTTGCCATTATCTTATTGAGGATTTTTGCATCAGTGTTCACTAGAGAGATTGGCCTATAGTTCTTCTTTTTGGTTGGGTCTTTCTCTGCTTTTGAAATCAGTGTAATGGTTGTTTCCAGGAATGAATTTGGGAGTACTGTTTCCCTTTCAATTTCATTAAAGAGTTTGAGGAGTAGTGGGATTAGCTCTTCTGTAAAAATCTTGTAGAATTCAGCAATAAAGTCATCAGGACCGAAACTTTTCTTTTTCAGTAGATTTATAATGGCATTTTGAATTTCATGGATTGATATTTGGGGTGTTTAGCATTTGTTTATCTTTTGTATATCTTTTTTGTTCAACTTTGTAAGTTCCTATGTGTATAGGAATCTATCCATTTGTGTGTGTGTGTGTGTGTGTGTGTGTGTATTTTCCATTGTATTGGAGTACAGATTATCAAAATAGCTGGTCATTATGCTCCAGATTTCTGGTGATTTCCAGCTTTTCATTCTTGATTACATGGATTTGAGCCTTCTCTTTCCTTTGTTTGATCAGGTTGCCTAAGGTTTGTCAATTTTGTGTATCCTTTTGATGAACCAACTCTTGGATTCATTGATGTGTGTGTGTGTGTGTGTGTGTGTGTGTGTGTGTATCATTCTCTTAGTTTCCATTGCATTAATTTCTGTTCTAATCCTTATAATTTCCTCCCTTGCATGAGTTTTGGGTTTATATTGCTTCTCTTTTTATAGTAGTTTTAGGTTCAGCATTAGGTTGTTTATTTGGTCTCACTCTGTTTTCCTAATATGGACATTCTCTGCTATGAATTTTCCTTGTAGAACTGCTTTCATTGTGTCCCATAGATTCCTGTATGTTTCACTGGCATTATCATTTAATTGTAAAATTCTGTTGCTCAGAAGAGTGATGTTCAATTTCCATGTGTTTGCAGGGTTCTTAGAATTTCTTTTGCTATTGACTTTCAATTTCAAGGCACTGTAGTCTGACAGTATATAGCAGATAACTTTAGTTCCTTTGCATTTTCTTAAACATACTTTATGAGCTAGCATGTGGTATGTTTTCAAGAATTTCCCATGAGTAGCTGAGAAGAATATATATTCTGACATTGTGACATAAAATACTCTGGACCCATTATTAAGTCCATTTGTTCAAAAGTTTGTTTCAGTTCAAATATTTCATTGTTGATTTTTTTGCCTAGTTGATGTCATTTTGTGACAGTGGAGTATTGAGGTCCCATAGTAGTATGGCATTAGTGGTTATCTGGCTCTTCATGTCCATTAATATTTGTTTTATATAGTTTGGTGCATCTCTTCCTTTTGGATTGTTCTCTGTATGAGGATGTAGTGTCCTTCTTTGCCTCTTTTAATTAATTTTGGTTTGAAATCTACTTTGTCTTCAAATAAGACCCATTCTTGCTTTTCTGTTGTTTCCTGTTGCATGGGAAATTGTCTTCCATCCTTTTACTTTCAGACTATGGATTTCTTTTTGGATTAGGTGTGTTTCTTGTATACAGCATATTGTAGGATCCTGTTTCTTGATCCATTCTGCAAATCTGTGTCTTTTAATTGGTGCATTGAGGCCATTGACATTTGTGGTTATAACTGATATGTACTGATTTGGCCCTGTCCTGATATTTTCCTTTACTTGGGTCTTTTATTCTTTGCTTTCCCCCTTTCCACTCAGTTTCTTGCCTCACCCAATAAGTTCACTCTGCTGAGTCTCATGGGATTGTGACAATTCTGGTCTTTTTTTAAAGATACTGTTTAGAACTTTTTGGAGTGCAGCTTTTGTATTTGTCAATATTCTCAGGTATTATTTGTCCTACCCTGTCCTTTTGAAAGATAGTTTTGCAGGATACATCAATCTAGGTTATAGTTTGCTTTCTTTCAGGGTTTGAAATACTTCATTCCAGGCTCTCCTTGACTTGAGTGTTTGTGTTGAAAAATCTGCTCTTGTTCTGTTGGGATTTCTTTTGTATATGATTTGTTTCTTTTCTCTGATTGTTTCAATATTTCATTCTTCTGGTAGGTTTCTGGACTCTTGCTTATTATATGCTTAGGTGTAGATGTTTTTATATCATGACCATTTGGATTCTTATATGCCTCACTTATGTGTATGTCAGATTCTTTTCCTGTGAAGTTTTCTGTCGTTACATGTGTGAACTAGTTTTTTTATATATAAATATCATTTGCACTGTCTCCTGTTTCTTCACCGACTCCAATAATTTTACATTGTTTTTCTGTGCATCATCCAGCAGCTGTTGGACTAATTTCTCATGGTCCCTTGCCATTTTCCATAAATTATTCCTTTCTTCTTCATTATTTGCAGTCGTATGCTGTGTCTGATATTTGGCCTTCACGTTCATTCATCCTACTTTCAGAAGCTTTCATTTGAGTTTTTCATCTCCTGGAGATCTGTTTGAAGCTTCTGCAATCTGAGATTCTATCATATTCTTGAGCTTTTCTCTAGTGTTATTAATCATATCTTCCACTCTCTGTTTTTATTGGAGAGATTATTTCTGATTTCTGTTTTACCAGATCCTCTTTTGTTACCACCTCAGAGCATCCTGGTGACAGAGCTTCAGTTTGCTCTATTCCCATTTTTCTCCTGTGGTTATGATCTTTGTGTCTGAATTTTTGATTTTTTTCTCCTTTTTTTTTTAACTGATCTTTTTGGTTTAATGCTGATGTTTTTGTATTCTTCTTGACTGCTGTCTGGGCAATGTTTTTTTTAATTTCTTTAATATTTATGTTGTTAATAAGGACTGCAACCCTTAGTTCAGCAGAGAAGTAGATGCCTCTCTTGGGGCTGGAATATGCATTTCAAACGATGCAGTCTTTAGCTATAAGTGGGTATTTCAGTTTTCCATAGCTAGATATAATTTCCTTATACAGATGTAGAGGAAGATCTCAAGTGCTTGCCATGTTTAGTCATTTTTCCAAGTATACATGTTCCATTTCAAATTAATCTTTTCTTTCTTGGTTTGGGCAAATAACAATTTTCAAACTTTCTCATGGCATTGCTCGTGAAAAAATGGGCTTCATCCACTGTTCTGTGTGAGTGGACAGGTAGCGTAATGAGGATTTTTGTTAAAGATTTACTGTTTGCAATGTCTTTGCCAAAACATTTTGCATTTTTGCATATAATAACTGGTTTAATTAAATATAAAAGGTTTTCTCATATCCTTTTCAAATAAAGTCAGAACAAGTGTAAATAGCAAGGAATAAAAATATTTAAAAATTTATTACTTTTATTTTTGTGTGGCCACCATATACTGACTTGCAAATTAACTATATTTTAATGAAATCTTAATAAAAAATGCAGGTGTGGCTGGCTTATTATAAACAATGCAGATATTTCACTTTCAAAAGTATAAAAAGTAAATTGGATTTATAGCTAAATACTCTGAAGAAGACAAATTGGAAATTTATGAAGTATTTTGTAGTTACCTTTTTCAGTTCTATTACAAATATTTAAAAAATGTGTAAGTGCTTTAATTTGTATGTATGTAGCCTGCAATAAAACTGATTTATCCTCTCTGATTTAGGCCTTCAGGCTCCCTGAGGTTAATTTCTTTTGAAATAAGAAGTTTCTAGTGTAATTGTAGGTTGCATGTCTCTTGGATCAAGGACCTTTCTGGTAATAGTGTTTTGAAGAACAATAATGTATTCTCTATTTTCTTGTGATTTATGTCTCTCTCTTAAAAAGCAGATAACACAAAGAAATTTAGTTGAGGTTTTACTGACAAAATTTGAATGTGTCTCTGAAATACAAAACATTGGCTGGCTAATGCCAGTGACCAAGATGAACCGTGGAAGCATTGGTTCAAGTAAACTTTTGTAGTTGACAGAAAAATAAAAAAATATCACTTAAATTAGTAAAGTTCTATATCCTACTACGCATTTTTCAAGTTTGTTTCATGTTCTAAATAGATGCTTACATGATACTTTACCTATTCCACAATTTCTACAAATTGAACATTTTATATTCTTTTTGTATAGTTAATATTGATTGAAAAAGAGTGTATGAGCTAAACTTCATAGAAAACAAACCTTTCACATCTAGCTTTGCAGATCCTGTCTTGCAAAAAAACATACATATATTAACTCAAAGTTAAAGGATTTTCTGTCTCAGTAGGATCTGATGATTGGGTTGCTGGCATAGTTAAAGCACCTACATTCCACTAATGGGCAAGTGTCTCACCTTTGTGATAAATAGTCTACAGAGATATAAAATGATGAGATTTATTTCCTTTGCTTCGGGGGAGTGAAGCAAGGTGCATATGGCCCTTCAGACTTACAGAGCTGCCTTTGTACTGATATAACACTCATAAGAAGGACTTTTTAAAAATCAAAAC
>PVIC010013472.1:14580-38127 GCA_004025085.1 Thryonomys swinderianus
TTGTAGTTCAGGCTGGCCCTGAGCTCACTATGGTGCCCAGGCAAGCCGCTGCGAACTCAGCAATCCTCCTGTCTCTGCCTCCCGAGTGCTGGGATGACAGGCGTGAGCCACCACGCCCAGCATTATATGTGGTAACCGGGGATCGAACTCAGGTCCTTATGCTTGCGAGGCAGGCGCCGGAACCACTGAGCTAACCCTCAGGCCCTAGAGCTCTAATTTTTTAATCTTCATAGCTATTCACTCATATTTTGTTTTCTTTAGTCTTCTTTTGTTTGGGATAAAAAGTGTATTGTGTGATTTGTTAAGAATGTGTTATATGATCATATTGAAAAATGGCATTTTTATGGTGGCATATTTATTCTGGATATATTGTTTCAAGATTCTTTTACTTTCCTGATCTTACCATTACCAAACAGCTTTCAAAATAAAATTCCATTTGCAAGTGATGCTTTTAAAAAATATTTTCTATTATATAATTTATCCGTCTAGCTGAGGAGTTGACTACATATTTTTAGGACATGTGCTAAGAACAGGACATACTCTAAGAACTTGTCAGTTGTCTCCCTTGCTCTAGTATAAACAGGAAGAAAACTCTGAGAAAGTTACTGTGTGATGTAAAGATAATACTTCTTTGTGGAAAAGTTTAAAATGATGTTAACGCTGCAATGAAATTAAAATATTTTTAAATTTCAAATTGGAAAATAGGAGCCAAAGAGATCACCTCCAAAGAGCCCATCCCTGACGGTTGTCTGAGGGTCGTTTTTCTTTTCTGATTCAAATGTCTGTGTCTTGTTGCCCCAGGTCTAACCGTCCGTGCAGGGTCATGTCCCTGATGAGTATGGGTCCTTTCTTTAGTGATCTTAGAAATTAACGCTGAGGCTTCTAGCAGAAGCTTTATTTCGAAATGAACAGAAAGTGGAGGGGGCTGCAGCTCTGGTGAAGCCCAAGCAGGTCCCGAACAAAGTAAGAAGGAGAAAGTAGCGGAAGGATTTCAGTTGGAAGACCCGCCAGGGCAGGTGGAAGAGGTGGGGCAGAGAGGGCCGTGTCCTGTGGTGCTGGGGCAGGCTGCCGGCCAGCTGATCATTATCTTAATCCTGTTTTTTTCCTCTGGGAAGAGTTTTGGCCCAAAGTGTCACAAAAGAAGGTCAGGCTTTGTTCGACTTTTACTTACCTGGTGGGCATCCAGAGGCCCAAGTGAACAATCATGATGTTTTATAAACTTTTTTCTTTTTTCTTTTTTTTTTTTTTGTCAAATAATAAGACACTGAAGCCACATCCTTGGCACAAAGTTCCTTTCCCAGATTTTTTACAGTTTTTTTGCTTTGGGTTAGTCTCACTAAGTCTCCCATGCTGGGCTTGAGCCGAGCTCTGCCGTCTCGGCCTCAGAGAGCGCTGTGTTTCTAGGTGTGCGCACCTCAAGCCGTGCGAAGGCTATTTTGCAATGTTTCCTTTCCTCAGGAGATAGCAAGAGTCACGCTTTAATGAATGATAGGCTAAGAGCCCAGAGATTGTTTCTTCTACCGGCTCCGTGATGGTCGCCGGGTCATTACAGCCCCTCTAGACACATTTTTGGATACTTGGAAGGCCATCTGCAGATAGTCTCAGCTGGGTTGTGATACCTAAATTTTTCTTTTGAGGGTGTGGTAAGGACCCATGAGCATGAGGAAAAGTTGTATAATATATATAGTGTTTTATAAAACACTAGAAATGTATTTTTTAGAAAGCTTTGGCTGGATTTTGCTACTTATAAAACTGAATATTGACAAAAAATCTGCCATCCTAGTAGATTAAATGGTGACAGAATCTACTCTTAAGTTGCATCTCATCATGGCATTGATTAAAATTTTTCTGAATTCATATTACATAGAATATTTGCTTCATCATTTAAAAAGAATGACTGTTGCAGTACACAAGAATTGAATTCATAACTTTGCCTTTTAAAAACACATTTCTAAACTAGTTATAAATTAGAAAAAAATGACTTCTGCTTTTCCTGGGAAGAGCTTACAATAATAGAACTGGGCCATTAGAAATAGAATTAGTTCAATAAAACTTTTAGTCAGTAACTATCTATTTTTTCTGCCTAAAATAAAGACATCTGAAGCCACATCAGTATGGAGAATTTCCAACTGGGGTTAGGAGGACGGGCCTGTCCCACTTGGACGAGGGATGTCTAGAAAAGGAAGGGTTAGTGCTCACATAATATTTTTCTCTGCGACTTTAAAATTAGTAAGTGTTTAAATGCAATAGCATTGCGGTTTCAGATCACCCCTGTAATGAGCAGGTGCAGCCTGTGTCTTCAGAAGTGGCCCCACGCCGCCTTCTCTCCGGCACCTGCAATCGCGATTCCAGGCGTGTGCTGCGGGCGCGCGGGTCGCGCTCTCTCCGCATTGGCATTCCTGTTACATCATTCGCACGGCGATGGGCATCCTGAAATGGCAAAAGCTTCATTAAAAAAAAAAATAGAATGTCGGTTTCCTTTTTTACTTAGAGCAATTTAGCTGGCACAAGAGAGAGAGAGAAAAAAAAATAAAAAGATTTGACAGTTGTAGCTGTCAGGCCAAAGACTGGCTGATGATTTGAGAGATTAGGCGTCCGTGCCCACGTGTGTGCCAGGCTGCTGTTTCCGGGACAGTCTGTGGGACCGAGCGGGAAGGTCATCCACTCTGGCGCGTTTATAGAAAAGCAGCCGCTTCGAGTTTCCGCACCCAAGTGGTCTTATTCCTGTAAACTCTTCCCTTTAGACTCCTAAACGGCTTTTGCTTTGCAGCCCACTGTAGCATTCTGATTGCAGAAGTGAAGAAGTTTCAGTTACCTGTTTGTGTACAGCTAAATACGTGAAACCGTGATCTCCTTTGTTTCAAAGCTGCTTTTCACGTATAGTTAAATTTTTTTTTTTTTTTTGAGACAGGGTCTTGCAGTGTAGTTCAGGCTGGCCCTGAGCTCACTATGGTGCCCAGGTAAGCTTCGAACTCAGCAATCCTCCTGCCTCTGCCTCCCGAGTGCTGGAATTACAGGCGTGAGCCACTGTGCCCGGCCGTATAGTTAAAATTTTAAATATTGTTAACATAATAATGATAATGATGAGAATATGACTTTTGTGTGGAAAATGTTGAGTAAAGAACAGATACTTTCTAGGGGTATTTCTGTTATTGCAAAAGAAAATATTGAGTTTGCTTTCAAATACCAAGATACCGTTCAGATCTGTGAGAAACTATAAGAGCTTTCATACTGCGCTTTTGAGCTCGTAGTCAAATCCAAACGGCTCCCCCTGAAATCTTTTGCGGGAGAAAGCATTCTGTTGGCTACTTTCCTTTTCCCTGCAGACGTGGATGGAGCCCGAGGGGTGAGGCGGTTGTTTTCCACACGCCATGCGGACTCCGGAAGCTCCTAGAGCCCCCTCTCGGGAGCCCGCGTGGTCCCGGGAGGCCTGAGAAACTGGGCCTCTGCTCTCCTTAGTGTCTGATGGTCCAGAGGGCTGTGCTGCCTTAGAGGTCTTTCCGCTTCGGGTTTTCTCTGTGATCAACAGAGTGTGGAGTGGAGAGGCGACAGGTCGTTGTGGCGATTTGTTTTCCTCAGTGTGTGCGGGTGGGATGTGTGAGGGTGGAAATCGGGCTCATTATGCCTTTGAGTTGATGCGTCTGTTGGTCCCTGTCAACCTGCCAGCCCTCGCTGTGGGGAGGCTGCGCTTTGTGCAACAACGCGCCGACATTCATGGTGACTGTGCTCACTGTACCCCTTCTATCGCGGCCCTCCATTACAGCTGGGTTTTGAATGCAAAGCCTTATCATATCTGGGCATAAACAGTGTGCAGCACAACAAACACATCCTTTGTCCTGCTTAATCTTCTTAGAATCCAGGGTTTTTTTCACTAGCTTTGAAGAGGGGAGTTTTTGAAAATCAGAAGAAAAATTCATGTCGTGGGCACTCTGTCCTCTACTTTCATACAGTGGTATTTGAGTTGGGCCTGTGGTTCTACTCACTTTAAAACTAGATTTGCTCTTCAGACTAAAGTGGGCTGAGTTCCGAGGCTCCCTTTCTGCTCGCAGAGGTGTGGGTGAATTGGCTTTTGTTTTCCTGTGGTTACCTCGCCTGGCAGGTGGCCACCTTGATTGTTGCTGGCGTAAGTCTTAGAAGTGCCTCTCAGGGCCTTGTAAGCTCTCTCTGCCCCAGCGGGTCCGCCGCATTATGAGCCTGCGCTCTCTTCCCCAAGGAAACCGCCCTCTGCCCTCCTCCAGGTGACCTCTCTTCCCTTGTTTTTGTTTATTTTCTCTTGTCCGTGGGGTTCCAGGCAATTCTGAGAGTAAAGTTCAGTGACAGAATCTTTAGTCAGCAGAGAGTTGACAATTACAAATTAGATAGGAAAGGCTTGCTTTCATTCCTTCCACACTACCGCCCAGGGCTTTAGAACAGGCCTGAGGCCCTGAGGGAGGAAGACAAGGTGCACTTCTGAGGTGAGCCACTGAGCCCACAGTGGGGGAAGGCCAGCCCCGCCTTTCTGCAGCAGCCTGCTGGGGCTTGTCCGAGTCAAAGTGCTCCCTTTCCCTTTTCTTTTCCTGTTTTGTTTTTACTGAAATCCTTTTCTCAAGTGCACATGATGTCTATGTCCATTCTTTTCATAAAAAAAAAAAAAACACTGTAAGTGGATACTTAAATGATTACCTAAAAATTTATTAAGCATTTGCCATGCACTGTATTTTGCATGCGTTTTTCATTTCACTGATGGTTACCTGTAAAAGTCAGTGCTGCCTTTGAAGCTTCTTTGGCTTTTTAAGATGACTAAGTCTGTTCTTATTATCATACCTCAGTTGTTTGGTTAGTGCACGGATGTGCATAAATTCCTGTATGTGTATACGCTCATGTAAGACTATACACACCAGACTCATGTTGTTAGGCTACCGCAATTAAAGATGAAAATCCAGGACACATTATTTAGAAACAGTGTCTTGCTTTGTATTTCAGGCTGGCCCTGAGCTCACTATGTAGCCCAGGCAAGCCTTGAACTCAGCAGTCCTCCTATCTCTGCCTCCTGAGTGCTGGGATTACAGACATGAGCCACTACGCCCAGCACTGTGGTATGTGGTACCAGAGATCGAATTTGGGACTTTGCATTTGCCAGGCAGATGCTAGAACCACTGAGCTAAATCCCTGGCCCTAACATCATTTTATTCTTTATATTTTTGGTGGCTCTCAAAGTTAATATATGTATGATTCACTGGAGTTTTTATATGATGAGGGTGAGAGAGGGAATAGATTAGCTGGATTAGTGAGTACTGTGGTGGCTCAAGGATCTTCCTGTTAAATATGCTTTTCATTCAACACTGTCAGGGACAATAGTTTGATGAACACAGAAAAGAATCTTGTATGTGATGCTTTAACTTCTATATAAGGCTTTGCCCATCAACTGAGTTGGTTTTAACTCAACATTTCTTTTCGCTAAATGAATTACGAATAAAACTAACCTATATATTCCCTTATTTTTAAATATAAATGATTGAGATAAGTCTTGATAAACTAGTATTTTCAAAACATTGTGTCAGAAATACACTTGGGGGCTGAGGATGTAGCTCCCTGGTGCTGCTGCCTGCCTGGAAACATAAGGTCCTGAGTCCACTTCTCAGTTCTGTCAAGAAAGAAAGAAAGAGAGAGAGAGAGAGAGAAAGAGGGAGGGAGGGAGGGAGGAGAAATCCACTTAGTACCTCTAACATCCTCAGTATCACACCTTAGCCTAGTGAACCTTACAAACGATTGCTAACCTGTAGCTGGACAAAGCCATCTAACAAAAGCCTGTTTTGTAATGAAGTATTGAATGTTCATGTTACTTATTAAACACTGTATTGAAAATGAAAAGCAGAGTGGTTGTACTGGTAGATGTTTTCATCACTGTGAAGCTGGAAAATCATAAGTTGAACCATCAGTACATTGAATATTTTCTGTATTTACTGAACAGATAGTATCACAATCACTTTTTCATTCATAATACAAAGACTCTTGAATAAATAATAGGTGAAAGTTCTCCTAGTGAACATTTTGTATGAATGTGCATTATTCTAGTTCTCTGGCAAATTTTAGGTAAACAGATTTTAAAAGAATTATGACTATATTTTACATTAGACAGAGTTTGTAAAGCAATGACATTTCCATGTATTAAGAAACATACGTCACAACAGTTTCATGTTTCGCACATGGTCCCCTGACCTAAGACACAGCTTTTGATTATATGAGTATTGATGATTGTTTTGGGAAGATATAAAAAATTCCCCACGTGGGATACTGATGTAGTATTTCAAGGCGTTAGAGTTGGGCTGACTGTGTGATGTGACTTTGTCTTTTCTTACCTTTCACAGGATACTTAAATTCTTAGTAGTTCCCATAAAGTGATTATAAGAGTCAATTCACACCTGTAAAATCCTCTGTACATTTGGCTAGGGGTGGCAATCAAGTATATTCACTACAGATTTGTTGATTGTGCTAGAATTTTTAAATACAGCTCTCTGTGAAACTCAACAATGCAGGTAGATTGATTTTAAACCGAGGGAAGTCTTAGAAACTTTAATGTACACACATGTCTATTATACATCTTTTCAGAGACGAAAGAAAATATATACAGAACATGAATAAGCTGGCATTAGATTTGGTTTGCTTGATCCAAGAATGAAAGAGATCTAGCTTCACTGTACTTTGGGGTATTAAATTCTTATACATTAACTCATGGAAGTTGAGTTCATTACCATCAGATACCACCCACTTGATAATCACCAACACCATTCAAGCAGCTTCCTAAGTATTTTAATTATTAGTGCAAATGGGAACCAGTTTTTCATATCAGATTTTTCAAGTAATTGTTTTCTTTCGAATCTGTTCAAACTACAGTGCGTAGCTGCCCGGATACATGTATAGCCTTGTAACCAAAACTGTGCTGCTCTTTGTATATTACCGTAAATGGTGAGGGCGCCCTGTGGCTGGCAGCGGCTCTCCGTGAGGATGGAGCCTGAGGGGACCATCCAAGGCCCCCAGTCCCAGTGCTGCCCAGTGTTTGAGCCAGGCCCTGCCCGCCGGCTGCACTGTGGCTATGGGACTCGTGCTTCAGAGACGATCAGGCACCCGGAGCTCATGCAGACTACGGCGGACGCTCCGCTGTAGGGAGCAGTTCTCTGTGAACCACGCTGACGGCCGTCTGCCAGAGGCGCACCGTGGGCCTTCTTGTATCCATTTTCAAGTCCAGTCAAAAATATTGCCTCAGTGAATCCTTTGTCAGTTTCTGCTTTGTCTCTGGATCATTTGGGTTCTGTTTTCTATCCTGGGAACTAGACTTTTATGCTCTGTCTCACTTTTTGATGGCAGGAATGGTGAACTAGGCATTCTCCTACTATTTCTGTATAGCTTTACGTTTTCCATGAAATAATGCCAAGCACATATTAAACGCTGAATAAAAGTGAAATGGAGCAATGGGCCATTGGATATTTCCTTATATGGTAAACTAAAGTGTGTTTTCAGTGGTGGGGAATGAACAGTATCCAGTTTATTAGATGCAATTCATACTCATCCATTTAAGTGTTTTTTCTTGCTCTGGAATATGGTGCTTAACTAGGGGGCTCCTGTTTGATTAACCCAATAAAGATCATTTTAAAGTGGTGCTATCAGTAGTGTTAACAATAGCAATTATAATACCTGCTGATGTACCAAGATCCATGGGATATCTGGTGAGTTTTTGCTGATAGTTTTTCCCATTTGAAGTGTGTGTATATGTGTGTATGTGTAGGGGGTACGTGGTGCAGGTGTGGTGGCATTTTTTTTTTGTTTTGAGACAGGGTCTCGCTTTGTAGTTCAGGCTGGCCCTGAGCTCACTATGTAGTCCAGGCAAGCCTTGAACTCAGCAATCCTCCTGTCTCTGCCTCCCAAGTGCTGGGATGACAGGCGTGAGCCACCACGCCCGGCACTGCGGCATGTGGTATTGATTGCTGGTGGGCGTGAGTCACCACGCCCAGCATTGTATGTGGTTACCGGGATCGAACTCAGGACCTTGTGCTTGTGAGGCAGGCGCCGGAACCACTGAGCCAAATCTCCGGCCCTGTGGTGGCATTTTTGTTACTTTGAAGAGAGGTGTAACTGATGTGAAGACAGGATTTAATTATAATTCATTAAAATTATTTTAAATATTTTCTTAAAGCCGGGGCTGTGAGAAAGCAATATTGAAGGCTTTAAAATATGCATTTCGTTGTCTACATTCAGAATTAAGTGGGGGGATATTTGGTTCTTGTTTTTATTGCATGACAAGTTTTCAATGTATAATTTGTCAAAAGCAATAGAACTTTGAATCAATACATTTTCATATTCTAAGTGCTATTACTTGCAGGGGTATTTGACAGCATTAGGAGAGTACTTAATTTTTCCTTGAGGAAAATTTGTTTTGATATATTACACAATTAATTCATAAATTCTTATAAAAGGTGTCCGGTGTACAAAAGTACATCAGGTAAAAAGTAAAAGCTTCCAAGTCCTAAATCCCATGGCTCATAACCAAATGTACGTAGTGAGGTGGGATTCTTCTTTAGACCTTTCTTACGAGAGCCGTAGTCAGACATAAACTCATGGATTTGGACATGAATTGCAGATACATGCATGAGTAGCCAGTATACAAAAAGGGAAATTAAGATGTGTGTTTGTTTACAAATGGAAACACAGCTGGGACAAAGAATGTTCTCTCACAAGTTTTGTGCCTTCAGAATTATCTTAGAAATCTTTTTTTTTCCCTGTTAGGTTCTGTAGGTTCATTCCATTCTTTGTTTTCGCTCTAGAGTAGACTTTTTAAAACTTTATTCTTATCTTTATTGGTACATTGTATATATACATCACGATCACACTCAGTTTTGGGAATTTGTGTGATTTAATTCTCATTTTTCCCTTCCCCCAACCTACCCCAAAACGCCTACCCCCACTTTGCTTCCCTTTTTAAATTTCCATCCCATTTTTTCTGTACACCCCTCCACCACATTCCCTTTGAATGTTTCCTATTTATTTAGAAGATCACAGGTTAGATGTCCATGCTCCTTTCTTGGCCTTTTTCACTGGCCCCATGGTTTTACTTCTTTGAACGTGGCCTTAGCAGCCCTCATGAACATACTTCTTGGTGCCTTGCTGCAAATGATTTACGGACTACTTGTAAAAGTGGAAATACAGTGGAAATTATGAAATACATAATTAATGTTTTCTTGAATTGTGCCAAATTGCTCTCTAAAATGCACATACATGTTCTTTCTTGTCGATAGTTATTAAAGCTAGAATCTTCATACATTAGGGTAACTGCTATTCTTTCCCAGATTCTAAAATAATGCATGTTTATTATAGCAATTCTATAATTACAGAAGTATTAAAGAATAAAAAAACCCCTTTACATCTAAATCCTGGTACCTACAAGCAAACAGTGCTGATGTTTTGAGACATTTACTTTTACTCTGTATTTTCCTGTGCTTAATTTTTATACACTGATCATATAATTTTTATATTCTGGGTTTCCTATTTAGTACCGTGGTATAGATATTTACATCTGGATTATTGGAGACATATCAGTGTATTGATCACTGTTGTATTGTACAGCAGCTCACTGATATGATACTGTACTGTATTTTATTTCAAAAGAATATGCCTCCATTTTGGCAAGATAAATAATAATGTAAGTATTCTCTTCTATGAAGCTTTTCTTTATTTCATATTATTCTCATGGAGCATGATTAGTAGTGTAAATATTGGGTTAGATGTTAGTGATTTTATTGTGGATTTCAGTGCCCTTTGACAGATTGTCCCCAGGAAGGTTATTCCAGTTAGAGTTCTGCCTGTAAGACTGAAGGATGCTCGGGGCAGCATTCCCCTGCTGCTGCTCAGGGGTTTTTATGGTAACTTGGAGGACGGGACTGCAACCATTTACTACCGTGAGTTTGAGACTATTATTCCTCACTTGGTATATGCGCTTCTTTATAGTTTACGCTCAAGTTACAACATAGGCTAAATCCCTCGAGTTTGCCAGTTGAACAAAATTATTGGATAATTCATTCCCAGTTATGTACTGAATAGTTCTACAAGCATTCTGGGGTCAACTAATGATAGCCTATTGAATTATATACCTTTTTAATAGTGACAGTGAACCCTTCAGTCTTTCTCTGGAGAGATGACACACATACACAGTTTCATTTAGACTCTGCATTTTTTCCTGACCTTTGATGAAATGGTGGCTTCCACATCTCTTTGTCACATAGCTTTTATATCTGCCGCTTTCATAGTTTTGCGATAAGCCCTGGGCTTCTGGCTTTGGCCACCTACCTGGCTTCACTGCCTTCTGCCCCTGTCATCCTGACACGGCCGATCGGAGTGTCCTTTCCCCATTCCTGAGCCTTATACCCGCCAGTCCAGACGTTCCCCCTCCAACCCGTGACCCCAGTTTTGCAACTTGATGCAGCCACTGTTTTCACACGGCTCAGTTCTGTGGCCCAACCCTGGCTTGCAGTCTCACCCATCAGCCATGGATTTGCTAATCGTCCTTTTCACTCAATGTTTTTCAGTTTTCAAACCAAAGAAGTTACTCCTTCCACTGACTTCAGTTTCTGGGTCTTCCGGCTGTTTCCCACGGCCTCTTAACATCCACACCGTGGATGTCTTGACTTGCACGTTATTCACGAGAGGCGCCTGGGTGGTCCTGTTTCTCTGCCTCATCAGCACTATGGTCCTTTGGGTCTATTGGGGTACTTCTAGGAGCCGAGTGCCTGCCTGCGACCACAGGTTCTTATAGAGCACTATGGAGACAGTTTTTTTTTTTTTTTTTCCTGTAAGTACAAAGCTATGGTGAATTTTAATGTGTCAGTTGGGCCTAATAAGAGATTATGGTCTAGATCCAAGACAGCTACCAAATGGCTAAGGAGA
The DNA here is from genome assembly GCA_004025085.1 of Thryonomys swinderianus. Lineage (NCBI taxonomy): Eukaryota > Metazoa > Chordata > Mammalia > Rodentia > Thryonomyidae > Thryonomys > Thryonomys swinderianus. Next base: position 25,495 of record PVIC010013472.1, read on the forward strand.
AGGCGCTGTAGATGCTGTGCATATGCTGGTGAGGAGCAGATTCACAGCCCTGGTGCGGCGTAACTAAAAAGCTTGAGTTTTTGCCATGCTGCTCAGAACACAGAATTCAACATGAATTCTTATCTTGAATTTTCTGTTTAATATTTTCACTGGAGTTGATCGTGGGTAAAAGAAGCCACACGAAGCAAGTCTTAGATAAGGGCAACTACTTTGTATCCGCGACACGCCACGCTCCGCCCACTGAGCGGCAAGCTTTCGCTCCTGTCCAAGGTGACGCAGCTCTCCCGCTTTCTCTCGCGGTGACTGCCCTGTGGTCGTCGGCCTCACTGATCTGAGCTATAGAAGTTGTGATATTCGGTGGGTTCTCATTTCCTAAATCATGTTGGGCCCTGGTCCTAGATGTTATGTTGGGGAAAAAGAATTCCACAGTCAAGTGCGTTTGGCAAATGCAGCATATTATTCCCTTTATAAATTCACAGTGCATAATAATCTCCTCAAGGCTCTGAGATTTCCTATGGGGAGAAATGATTTAAAATAGTTTGTCCTGGCATTTCTCGCTTAGTTGAATATGGAGCCTTATAGACTTAATTCACTTCTGCAGAATTTTGGTTCAATTAAACACATGTTGGAAAATGCTGGGCCAGATTATCTTTAGCAAGTTATGTTTTATCTTTAATTTCACGACTCTATAACTTTATGAGGTTATTTATTGAATAACAATATCTAGGGTGAATGCATTTCAGCATCTCCATAGCTCATGGAGATGGATTTATAAAAGTGAAATAGAATGAGAGTAGTCCTCTTTCAGAAGTATTATTCTGAGTTTTTAAAAAAATGTTATTAGACAGAGTAAAGAAGAAAACTCAATGTCCACATGCAGATAGGATTTGGGAACTGCACTGTGGCAAACATATTCTAGAGGAAGCAGTTGGTGAAAATGAAGGTTTCTTTTTCTTCAAAGACATAGCAGTGAAAAGAGGATACTTTCTGTTTTTGAAATGTATGTGTGTCAGTATTGCCAGTAGTTGCTTGCATAATTTAGTGATTCTCATAGGTTGCCCAAGTAAATGCAAGTTAAACAGATGCACGCAAAAACAGGATTGTAAAGTTCAAAGGAATTGCAAACTTGATTAGCAGAAGTCACTGTCAGAGACTAATTGTAATTCTGCAGCATGTGAATCCTTGAATAATGTCCCCTGAAAGGTCAGCCAAAAGTTCTGCTTCTGTCTCCTGTTCCTCTGAAGAGAATTTTTAAATTTAGGTATTTCCTGGCATCATAAATGTCAAGAAAACTTTAAGCTTTTTTTTGGTTAAAGTTTCTTATGCAAATTTAAACAGTGTGTTGGTGAATTTGTAGTGATCACTAATATTTATCTTTTAATGAATTTAAGTAGTGTACTACCTGTGAATCAGCTAATTACATGGTACACCTGTTCACTTGTTGCATTGTTTTAAATTTATTTTTTCAGGATATAATTCTGAATTTGTGTTTTTCATATACTGGTAGCATAGTAAGATTCATGGCAATGTGATTAGTTATGCCTTTTAAAACAATTATGTTCATTTTATTATAAATATGGGATGTAATTTCCAAGACCATAGCAGAAATAATGAATTAGTACTTAGACATTTTCTAACTCCAATGATTAAATGATTGCTTCAATAGTGTAATTTTTCAACTTTACATAATTAATGACTCTGAATAAGCAATTAAATTATGTTTAATTTTGATAAGTTATGATTAAATAATTACATATTTTGTTATTTCTCAAAATTAATTGCTTTATTGGCTGTGATGTTGAGCTCTTAATTTATTGATTTTTATTTTATAGGAAATGTTTTCTAGTAAAACAATATTTTGATGACTTAATAGGAGAAACTATGTTTATTGCTTGGGCAAGAATAAAAAGTCTAATCCAAGTGAAGAAGTTAGAAGTATATTATTAATTGATTCAAGAAGGATGGTCAATGTACAAGTTTTTGAAAAGGATGTTTTCTGTGACATATTACACTTCTGAGTACCTTTTGGCCTCCTAAAAATGTCCACATTTCATTAATGACTGAAAGAAAGATACCAAAGGGAAATTCTATGCATCTGTAGAGGACAGTTACTTGGTAACAAAGTATAATATTTCAGAAAAGACTTTCAACTGGTCTTTATGGTTTATAAAGTGTGTAAGGGTTGTAGACAGAGTTTTATGGCATCTTACTTTCTTTGATTCTGGAAATGACCCGAGGGGTTACTTTGTAGGAGAATGAGAGTTAGGAGCTAGTGTGTGGATACCAGGAACCATTTGTGTTCATTTGTGGAGCCTGATGACTCCTTATGCTCAAGGCTCACCTGTGGCTGTGCCCACCGAATGTGCACCCACTGCAGAAATAGCCACACACTCATATGTTCAATCCAGAGCACAGACGCTCCATCAGGAATAGGCTCGTTGTATGGTAACAAAATTAAAGTCATTTTAACCTTGGACATCATTTTCAGAGTTCAAGGTTTCAGCGAGTCAAACACAATTTAAGATTATGATTGTGTCAAGAAAACTTGGGCCAGTCAAAGTTGTGTTAGTGACAGTACTAACAAGAATATGGCTGTTATACTTAGCATTGGACAAACAAAGCAAAATAAACCAGCAAGAGGACCATTCTTAGAGGCTTTGATTCTGAGAAATTAGGATTGTGACTGAAATTTAGGATTATTATTACTCATTCCAAACCGTGTCTTACAAAGAAATTTTATCGCAAAGAAAAGAATATTTCGGCAGACAGTAGGTTTGCCTAGGAATCCCAGAAGCCCTGGTATCCCTGGTCTATTCTGTGGTCTCCTGTAGGTGTCCAGCATGTTTGTGAGACTAGTGTGACTTGTCTACCACTCTGAACTATACACAGTATTAGGAACCTTAGACATCTCCACTGGCATGTGAAACTTCCTTTTGGTAACAAAGAAAATGCTTTAAAAATGTGTCTTTTGTTATATTAAAGTGAAAACTTCCAGCTTTAGGGGGGAAAAAAAAGAGATGAAGTTATTCCTGTTTGTTTTCTGCCCGCAAGTAGGGAGCTGTATTAAATATTATCCCCCCCGAGACAGAGTTACTTCCTATAACATACCTATAGGAAGGTATGTTAGCTTTTTCAGGACAGCAGGTGTCACTCAATGCATTACTGAAATAGTGGAGGCCTTTGTGTTATTAACGCTTTGGGGTTTTCGGTATGTAACTCGCAGGTACTTAGAATGGGGTGAGAGCTGTGGCCCACCTGTGTGATGCCTGAGCTCACCAAACACTAGTAAATGAATGGACTGCTTTCTCCTATTGCAAGTCTCAAGGAAAGCCCTGACAGGATTCTAATGAAGGCACCTATCACAGCATCTTGCATTTTAGTAAGTTGTGTCCTAGACGATGTTGCATATTCTTTAAGGAAAAGAAAAATGTGGAAATCTTGCACCGTTCCCAACCTGAGAATCAAAGGAGAAAGGTGAATCAGTTTGATCCATGGCATCTTTGCTCATTAATAAGTATCTTGCATGTCTCTCATCTGGAGAGTTTGTTTTAATTTTATCATGTTAAAAAGGTGACATGAGATAATTATGAAAATATATATCTCATCCTCTGTATCTATCTCAAAAGGATATATTCAGGTGAGATCAGGTGTGTTTAGGGTGGTATGGTTGTACGCTACACAGGATATTTGCAGATTGTGTTCTATCTTAAAAAGATACTCTGTTAATGATTATTCTACCCCCCCAATGAATCGGTTATATTTATCATTTATTAAAAGCATTTGTTTAGGACTGATCTGTTAGTGTTTCCTTATTATCTCAAGCCGCAAAGCAATTTACCTTGTAAAGTAAGCATATAGTACTGGAATAGAAACATTTTGTCAAAAAGATAAAGGCTCATCAAATCAAGCATCAGTGCCCCAAAGCAGACACTTTATATTCCTATGTGAACTTAGGAATGTTTTGGTCCACCTGATTATTTCCTGTTACATACACTTTTATATGGTCATCTTATAATTTGCAACTACCACATAGATTGTGTTTAACGTGTATTGAAATGTTTGTTAATCTTTTTTTCAGGAAATTTTATTGTGCTATTTAAATATCCTCTAATTAGTCTTCCCTGAGTATTTTAATTGAGATTCCATGCTAAAACTGTTATTGCAAAGCAGAATTGTGGAGGAAAATGGCATATTTAAACAAGTATCCTAGAAGTACTGCCATAATAAATGTGTGTGTGTGTGTATGGATATGTGTGTGTGTGTGAATGTATGGATGTGTGTGTGAGTGTATGTGTGAGTGTGACTGTGACTGTGTGTATGTGTATGGATGTGTGTGTGAATGTGAGTGTATGTGAGTGTGTGTATGGATGTGTGTGTTTGTGTATTTGTGAGTGTATGTGTGTATGGATGTGTGTGAGTGCGAGTGTGTGACTGTGTGATGTGTATGGGTGTGTTGTGTGTGTGTGAATGTGTGTGTATATGGATGTGTGTGAGTGTGAGTGTGACTGTGTGTGAATGTGTATGTGTATGATGTGTGTGACTGTGTGTGTGAGTGTACGTGTGTGTATGGATGTGTGTGTGTATGAGTGAGTGAGTGAGTGTGTGTTTGTGTGCGTGTGTGAATGTGTGTGTATGTGTCTCTTTGAGAGGCCTCGCTGTGCAGCCCTCGCGGGCCCGGGACGATGTCTGGTCGAGGTAATCAGTCCTCGCGCTCCCTGGGTCGTCCCGCCTCGTCCTCCTGAGTCCTGGGGACAAGACCTGTGCCCTTAAGGCCAGAATATATACATAGATACTCTTAAAATAAGTTAGCAAGACTTACAGTCCTAGGAAAGGGAAGTATAAATTACAAATTAAATTTTATAAGACAGAATTAAGGTTATTTAATGGGGAAAAGACACTTCTATAAAATAGAAAGGTGGAATATGAGAAAAGGACTAGACAGAGATGTAAAATATGGTGGATACAGTAATGAATTTAAATGCCTAAATAAATTATGACTGTACCACTTTATTAGACATTATTTCATAAACTGGAAGGCTTGGCAATCAGATAAACCTGCCTTTTAATATTCAGTGGTTAGTTTTTATAGTGCATTATTCCTGTATCTTTTATGATAAGTAGTTAGCTAAATCTGTTTTAAAGAATGGCAAATTCTGCATTGAACTCCAGAATAATGACAGACCTAGAAGGAAAGTATTTTCTGGACTTGAAAAATTTTAAGTGTTGTTTAGATCACGCTTTGCATGTGTTTTTCAGAAGGAAATTTTGAGTTTAGAGATTAAGTTGTATGTTATTTAATAGATAAATAGAGAATATATCTAAATCCCTTAAATATTTATTTATAGCAGGCTATAACTAAGTTTCTAGTTGACTATAAACTTTTTATGATTGCAATATGTAAAGTAAGTAGCAGTACAATAAAAATAATGTTGTGGCTGGGCGTGGTGGCTCATGCCTGTAATCCCAGCACTCGGGAGGCAGAGGCAGGAGGACTGCTGAGTTCAAGGCTTGCCTGGACTACATAGTGAGCTCAGGGCTAGTCTGAACTACAAAGCGAGACCTTGTCTCAAAAAAAAAAAAAATGTTGTGAATGTATGAAGTTCTGGCAAAATTTGGCAATAGACTTTTATTTTGTTATTTGGAGATATGTTCTACCAATATGTGGGTTTCTTTCCTACGTGATGATTAACATTTAAAAAGTGTTCACTAAATACAAGATAACAACAATAATTTTTAAATATATTAGTTTTACGGAAAATCACCTTAGAGTATTTTTTACTTTAAAGATGATTAAACATGTTTATTGTTCTGAGAATGATTATAGAAAATGTAATATAGCAACAATAAATTATAGTTACTTTAGAAAAGTAACATCTTTTCTGGCAAACTGGCAAACATAGTGTCCCCTTATAAACCACAACAGGCCTCCTGATGGATGTATCACAGACAAGCCTGCAGTCACTCCTGTGCCATCTGTTAAAATGTTTTAACTGATGGTGAAGAGTGAACAAAATACTTAACCTTTGCATAAAGTAAGCAATAAAAATTCATATTTCAGTATCAGCATGAAATCATGAGTCTGCAGTTCATTTTTCTCTGTAATATTTATCCTTAACTTCGAAAGCAGTGGCTTGTTGTAGTAAATATTTGTTAAGTGAATCAGTTAGTGAATGAATGTTTGATGAATGCAATTTTTATCCTGAACCTCAGTTCTGTTTGTTTTGAGTTAACCACTGACCACATGAAAGGGCCTTAATTTTTTCTTTTATCCTGCAAGTAATTTTTGAATGATCTCTCAGAACTGGCACACAGTCCGTGGTTGTACGTTAGCCTGTGACATACTTAGTTTGTTTAAAAATCATTAAACTCAAACCACTGTGTCTTCAGTTCTGCTATATGATGTGTGAGTATAGAACATCACTGATTGGAAGCAGAGAAACAATTTTTAAAATTATGCTAATACCAGTTAGGGGAAATAAAGGAGATCTTACTACCCTGCGAGCATGAACCTTATGTGCAATATTTTCATTTAACTGTGTCATTATTGTCCATTTTGAATTCTGCACAAAGGAATAATTATAAAAAACAGAGCGTAATTTTTATCAAAAGGTGTTCCTCCCCCCCAATAATCAGAAAGAGGATGTTCTTTCTCCCTAGGCAAATCTAGAGCTTCATCGTAACCCTCCGGGCAGGAGTGTAAGATTAAGAGCAAGGAAGCGATGCTCTTCCTGTTAGTTCTAATCACTACTTTAATACATGCAGGGATCGAATGATTTAAGTCACATTTATGAATTGAAAATGAAGATTTCTAGTACCCAGACTTGCAGCTCAACGTAATTAAAAACAAACTCAGTCTTTCCATCTGTTTGACTCCAGGTTCAAACCAATTTCCAAATGAATATAAATTGCTATATATTCATTTGCTGTTTGTAGTGCTGGGGGTCAGACCAGTGCACAGTAGGCAGCACTATGTCAGTGCCCTGCTCCTGGCTTCACGGGCTGCTGTGGAAAGGCAAATGAGGAAGATGACCCGTCTTTCTGTATAAATACCTAAGTCACACATGTATGTGTATCTGTGATGCCTATCACAGATGCAATTAAAACTGAGTTTTTATTTTAAGATATTATAAATTGGGCCAGAGGATTAGCTCAGTGGTTCTGGCGCCTGCCTCACAAGCGCAAAGTCCTGAGTTTGATCCCCGGTAACCACATACAATGCTGGGCATGGAGACTCACGCCCACCAGCAATCAGTACCACATACCACAATGCCGGGTGTGGTGGCTCACGCCTGTCATCCCAGCACTCGGGAGGCAGAGTCAGGAGGATTGCTGAGTTCGAGGCTTGCCTGGGCTCCATAGTGAGCTCAGAGCCAGCCTGAACTACAAAGTGAGGCCCTGTCTCAAAAAAAAAAAAAAAAAAAAAAAAGATATTATAAATTCATGTAATGACTTGTTTTAAAAACCTTTGTAGTTTCTCGGGACATGTAAAATGCAGATTTGTTTTAAAGTGGCCATTAGTATTCGTTCAAGTTTTCCTCTCGAAAAGGTGTCTTAATAGGCAGCAGTGTTTTTCCAACCATTTTGATGCAAATGCTTGTATTATACATTTTCTAGCCAGTTATACTCAGTATTAATAATAAATTCGAGGACAGTGAAGCCAACTTATACAGTTTCCTGAATCATCTTAATATTTACATTTTTACTTCATATTTGTTAAAAGAGCATGGCAAACAAATAATTTTATGTGCCACATTATTGAGCATGATTAATACATTTGCAAGAATTTATACTGTACATAGATGCATCTCTCTCTGTGAGAGTCATTCACAGAAGCTGTGGGTTTTCCCTTAGATATACAGAAAGAAATTAAAGATGTACTCACGGTTAGATCAATAAGTGAATTTGTATATATTTTCCTATATCAGAAGAATTAATATGTGGTGGGGAAAATAGTAATGAAATATTTGTATTAACTTAGGAAACAATTTAATGATATGCCAGTGTTTAGAATAGAGGGTTATTACACATTTTAACATGCTTAAATGTGTAAAAGTCATATTTAAATACTGGATGTGAATTTTTTGAAAAATTCAACACTAATACACAATTTAATGCCATATAATAAATATAAAAATAAATTCTATAGTGAGATTAATATTATTTGTTAAATCATGTGTGAAAGTGGAGTAGTGACTAGAAAATATTCTTACATTTTACCAAAATATTTAGAAATTGAATGTACCTATGAGTGTAGTTTATTTCAAAATATTTCAGTTTATAACCTCAAAAGAGGCAAACAGGAAAAATTCTATGCAATTTTTGTATGTATAAGATGCTTTGAAATGTCTATGTTAAAATTTTGAATTTAGTTTATTAATAGAAATTTCCAGAACAGTATCTCATTTTTATCTCAGCACTGCATTTTGGCTTAATTACGTTTTAATTTTTTTAGGCATAACCTATATTCTCCCACACTTTATATACTTTATCTTGTTTTTTTCTCAGAAAATATAAAACACATAAGGAATAATTTCAGCCCTAAATACCTACTTGTTACTTGTTATATGTCATCTCCCGTCGAAGTGGTTGGCCAGGTTATCTCCTGTTAGCTCCCCACAGCACAGTGTGCAGGTTTTCGTGTGATTATTTTTCATGCAGAGAAAGGTAAAGAGGAGGCAGCTGACTTCTCACACTCTTTGACCTGTGTCCCAGGACAGACGCAACAGTCTGTGCTTGCTCTGCTCTCACTTGTGCCTTTAGCCAGTAGATTACAGCTTGTATAATATATTATATTTCAAATAGTTGAAAATTCTGTGCATACAGCATAGCACTTCACTGTGGACTTCCACTTAAATAACTTTTTAAAAATATGCAGCAGGCCATACGAGTAATTTCAAGAAAGAAGGAAGGGTAAATTTGAGGAGAAATTTAAAGGACTAACTTTGTTTAATTTGGAAACAGCTAAACCAGCAACTATTTTATACTTTATGTAAAGTCCTTTATTACCCTTGGGTCATAGAGCTTTGTGTACACATGACACATATATGCTTCAGTGACCCAAACAGAAAACAGACTTGGAACTCTGATTCAGTAAGCTATTTCAAGATATAGAAAATTTTCACAATTATTAGCCAGCGATGTGAATAATCTGTCCTTTACCTCTAGGTTCAGAGAGGCCAGGACAGTACTTTTTGAAGAAATTAGCATGATTTATTAGTAGTTCCAAGTCATATCCATTTTAATTTATCAGCACGACCTTGCTGAGGCTCTGTAAGGAGCTTCAGGTGTTCGCCTTGATTTTCCATCCTACCTTAGTTTGCACAGTGGTGTAGTTTGTAGCTTCTTCTTTTTTCAGTTTGTCCTTGTGAGAGCAGGTCATTCTTGGTGTTCAGCTTTTCCTTCAGTTAGTCTGAACTGATCAAACTGTTTACTCCATAGTCTGTAATAATGGCATGTGATTTTTTATTGAGGCCCTTACAATTAACAAAATAGAGACTGAGTTCATTTTGTGAAAGTCACATTGTAGCAGTCTCTGGTACCAATGCTTTATTTCCATCATACATTTGAGAAAATCCAGCCTACTGTTTGCAGAGTTACCATAAGGGCAGAGTAATATAAAACTTTTGTCAGTATAAAGAGATCCTCCATCTCTGTGTGTTGCACAATTACAGTTGTTGATATTTTTGTGTCAATCTTACTATGTTTCCTCTAAAATACCTTTCTTTGTAAAGCAGGAACTGTGCTTTCAGAGCTCACATATCTGCAGTCTACCTATTGAATAGCTTCTCAACCCTTTCTTAGATTGCATTATTCAGCCCACAGAGATAGAGCTGGTCAGTCTGTGTAAGAAAGAACCCAAATCTAGTTGATACAAAACCATTTCCTGAATTGTCAGGTGATGGTAAATATAAAAATAGGAAAAAAACTGCTCCCTGTTTTTCTAAAGATAGTCAATAAAAACATAAACTGGGTTATTTTTAATTTGTGGATGGCATGCGAGAGAGTTCGTTGAGCATGTTTATTTTGACAAGGAATGTGTTGGCAAACATAGCCGTAGGCAAATGTTGACCGGCTCTTTTTTTTTAAATATATAGGTAGAGTTTCGTGGCTGAGCGTCTCACCTCGCAGCACAGCTACATCAACTTCCCAAAGGACGTAGGTATCTAGCCCAAAATAAAGGAAATGACAGTGTTTCAATAAATGTTCATTAAATGTTTCAAAGATACATTTCACAGATAGTGTTTTGTCTTCACAATTACTTTTTAGCTTCCAAGTTATTCTTCATGATGATATTCGGACTGAGGTGAGATTCTAATGTTAGTTGTGTTTTGATTTTATGCCACTTATTAATTCACATTTTAGTAATAATAACAGCATATGTAAATTAGGTGGTACAAATGAATGTGCAGATGTAATCTCTCTAGGAAAACGTAGATATTACATGTGTGTGTACTAACCATGTGGTGTTTGTGACTGCTGGACCTAACTACACAGGCTAGACTACATTTTTAAAATGTTTGAAATACATTTCTTCTTCCCAAATCAAAGAACATAGCTATAGATTTTAGTACTCAAAAATACTAGAAAATACAGTTATGCCTAACCATGTTGCATAGTGTTTAATTTACTTTTTATTAACAAAACACTTCAGGCAACATCAAGCACCCTGTGTGGTGTTGTATCATTAGCTAAATGGAACAGTGTTTCTGTTAATGCAGTAAAAATGAATGCAGATATTAAGAAGAAAAACTCAAGGTTATTTTTCATCAAAGCAAGGGGGGGATTCAGTTATGTAACTAATGTCCATATATAACAGCATTTAAAATTTTTCCATAATACTAATTATAGTTTTATTTCATTTTTTGGCATTTTATAATACTATATTGTAGCAAACACAATTCATTTCATGGGATGTTTGACAAGGTCATTCTATTAAATAGCTTTCCAGATTTTGCTTAATTTTCTTTGGTTGCTTTCATTTTAAATTAAAAACAAACATTAAATTTTTCCTTGCAGCTTCTCACTGTAAACACAAAAACATTTTGTCATTTATCATAGGCAGGAAAAGAAGTAAAGTGTTAACCAATATAATGAAAATAACCATGAATGTAAATTCATGTCCTGAAGCCTCTCATTTCTTATTATTGACTCAACTGTTCAATACATCAGGCACTTGTTCATCCTGAAATCCTTTCAGGCTGTGTCTCAGTTTACTCATTGATATTGGGCAACTTGCCCAAATACTCTAGTGCTTTGTACTTCTTTAAATAAAATGTTGGTCAGATTGTATGTGCAAATTGACTGACCTACTCAAAGTACCATTAGTTTTAAATCCTTTACTGTGTGTGTGTGCACGCGCGTGCATGCGTGTGTGGGGGTGTGTGTGTGCGCATACACGCGCATGGGGGAATTGTAAGGTATATATGTATGTATTCATTTATTTATTTTTTGTTTTGTTTTTTTGAGACAGGGTCTCACTTTGTAGTTCAGGCTGGCCCTGAGCTCACTATGTAGCCCAGGCAAGCCTGGAACTCAGCAATCCTCCTGTCTCTGCCTCCTGAGTGCTGGGATTATAGGCGTGAGCCACCACGCCCTGCAAGGTTTTTATTTTTTATATTGACTTGGGAAAAGGAATAGCCTTCCACTTGTCAAGGAGTTATATTTTTTTTTACTTTAAAAACCTGATTCTACTAAATTAGTTACTTAATAACATACACTTATTTTATATATAATGTTAAAATGCTTATGAGTAAAAAGACTTCTTTCCCTAAGGGCTTGAATTCTCATATAATTAAATTATTCAGGTGAATTTTAGGAATTATTTTGAATGATAATAGTAATTTGCTTATTGTATTAATGGCTCCCTACTACAGGACAAATACAGAAAATAAAAAAAGTGCAGATTTTTACTCACACTTCCCTGAAGGTTTAAAATACACAAACTATATTATTTTTCTTGTAGTTTTCAAAATAGTACTGCATTTGTCTACCTCGGTTTTTTTGGCTTCCTTTTAGTATGTGTTATGTTCGTATACAAATATGCAAAAATGGAAGCCATTAATCTTTTCAACCAATAAAAATGGATTAGAAACATTTTGATTTATTCTACATTTTGTATGTGGAAGATAGTTCCATTTGCTCTCAGACAGCCACACCCTCATGGACCTTTTGCAGCGCGAACCGGACACTCGTCCTCCAGAGACAGGTCCCAGAAGCAAGCCCAGGCCGCATGCGCCAGCACACCCCCCGTCACGCCTCATTCTGGGAGGGGGCCCCACTAAGTCACTCATTTATGACGTACCCATGTGCTAGAACATAAGATCCCCCTGCTTCAGCCTCTTAGGGGGTTGGTACTACACGCGTGTGCCAACACACTGTTCTTCACTTATGACATTCATCCGACGCGCATGAAAGTTGTATAATGACAGCGAACACGGTGAGGCGTTGGACGGAAAGCCAAGGCAGGATTCCAGGGGCTCACGTGCAGCCCGGCTGTGAGGGAAAAGCGCGCTGCTGTACACGAGGAGCAGCCACCGCTGTGCGATGCGCGCAGAGAAGGCCCAGGCCCAGGGGAGCTGCGCGGAGTCCATTAGCGCAGGCGCAGACCTTGGCGGGGGGGGGGGGGGGGGGGGG
>PVIC010013473.1:0-38026 GCA_004025085.1 Thryonomys swinderianus
ATTTTTACCCACATCCCTACCCACCCACACCTCCCCACCCCCTATATACATGCTCTTTTATTTTCTTTCAGAATCATATTTATTCCTTCCCCTTGTTACATTCCCACACCAAAATTTCCTTTGGAAACTTCCCATTCTACAAAAACTGTCATACTTTCTAGAGCTCATTTACATCTACAGGTGCTCATATCAAAGAGAAGATCCGGTATTTGCCCATCTGTGATCTATTTATTTCACTTATTAGTGTGTCCTCCAGGTGTATCCATTTGCACATAAATGAATGAATCTTCTCATTCTTTACAGCAGAATAATACTCCATTTTATTAAAAAACCACATCTTCTTTATCCAGTCTCCAGTTGGTGGGCATTTGGGTAACCAACCCAAATTTCTAATTCATCAGTTTTTCCTAGTTCTGAAACTACTCCAAAATTCCCTGCATATTAAATTAAAACACTCTTACATGCTAAAACATGAATTTATAAATATCTTGAAATTGTAAATACTCTCTGGGATGGATCTCTGCCCTGCTTATTTTCTCATCCTCCCAAAATTAAAAAGAAATTTTAAAATAACGGAGATACACCCATCCCTACAAAGGCTCACAAGGCTTCTTGTCTAGTAGAGAGTAAATGGACACATACATAAATAATGTACATGTACATAAATATGGCAAAGATAAAGCATTAACAATTTTCAGAACAGGGGCCAGAGATTTAGCTCAGTGGTTCCACTGCCTGCCTAGCAAGTGCAAGGTCCCTGGTTTGATCCTGGTAACCACATACAACAATGCCAGGTGTGATGGCTTATGTCTGTAATCCAGCACTCAGGAGGCAGAGGCAGGATCAGGAGACAGAGGCAGGATGATTGCAGAGTTCGAGGCTTGCCTGGGCTACATATCAAGCTCAGGGCCAGCCTGAACTACAAAACAAGACCCTGTCTCAAAAATAAAAAAGAATTTTCAGAACAGAACTGGAACTAAGCGGGGCAGGACAAAGGAAGAAAAAGAAAAACTGAAAGAAGGAAAAGAATGGAAACAAAGCTTATGTGTATGGGGGAGACGATGAAGGAAGGGGCATAGGGATGGGAAAAAAATAAGAATCAAGATATATCATGTACAAGTACAAATTCTCAATGGCAAATGTGACAATAAGTTCCACATAAAATGTACCAATAAACTCAACAAATTTTAAAAAATAACTTTCAGAACAAAAATACACACTTCAAAGAGGAGATGTTGAGGGAAGATTTTCTGGTTGAAGTGACATGTAATCAAACTGTTCAAAATAGGCAGAATTCTATCCCCAGTACCTCTTCCCAAAAAAAGGGCAGAATTTGGGCCAGAGATTTAGCTCAGTGGTTCCAGCGCCTGCCTCGCAAGCACAAGGCCCGGAGTTCAATCCTGGTAACCACATACAATGCTGGGCGTGGTGACTCACGCCCACCAGCCATCAATGCCACACACAACAGTGCCAGGTGTGGTGGCTCACGCCTGTAATCCCAGCACTCGGGAAACAGAGGCAGGAGGACTGCTGAGTTCCAGGCTTGCCTGGGCTACATAGTGAGCTCAGTGCCAGCCTGAACTACAAAGTGAGACCCTGCCTCAAAAAAAAAAAAAAAAAAAAAGGGCAGAATTCAATTGTGGTTGAGTATGGACAAGGTAGGAAAAGAACACTCCAAGAAAAGCACAGTGAAAGAAAAACAAATGAACAGAATACAAAATAAGTATGTTATTTTATACACTAAACATGTTTAACTTCAGTATTTGTGAAGACTGTCATTTTAAATAGTATGGCTTTTCTCTTAAAATAAATTGTATTGCATGAGTATCTTTAGAAAACTGTTACAGTATTATATGACTGGAGATGTAATTTAGTGGTAGAGCACTTACTTAGTTTGCCTAAGACTGGGTTCACAACCCAGCACAGAAAAAAGAAATGAAAAAGAAAACTAGGTGAGCTTTGCAATACAGCACTAAAACTTCAGATCATATACATACTATTTAGTTAAACTTTTACATAATCATTGAAGCTTCTCATTTTTAAAAAAATCCATAAATCTGCCAGGTGTGGCGGTGGCTCATGCCTGTAATCCCAGCACTCAGAGGAGGCAGCAGGAGGATTACTGAGTTCAAGGCTTGTCTGAGCTACAGAGTGAGTTCAGGGCCAGCCAGAACTTACCTCTCAAAAAAAAAATTCCTAAGTCAGTTTAACCTATTTGTTTGAGAGAGGTTCCTAATGCTTGACATAAAATTTCTATCATTGTGATGCTTAAGTCACATGAAATATTACTAAACCCAGATAACCTCAAAGACATTGTTTAAGAAAATAGTCATGCCCAGCCTGATGGTACAAGCCTATAGTTATAGTGGCAGCACTCCGGAAGGCTGAGTCTAAGCCTAGTGTGGACATTCTAACAGCTCAGCAAGATTGTCTCAAAAATGTTTTTAAAAGGCTGGAGATGCCCTTCAGTGGAAAGGCCTGGGTTCAATCACCAGTACTACCAAAAAAATTACAAAAGATGAAAAAGATTTTCATCAAAATAAATTACATATTAGGCAAAAATCCCCAGTGATCACTTCACTAATGTAGACCAATAAACTATATTTTAATTGCAAAAATGTAATATTATTAAGTATTTTAAATTTAATACATAAGATGAAAAGCCAAAGTGAGCTCTCATTCTCCATTTATTCCAATTTTTGTTGTAAGCAGCCCCCATCACATTGAATCATTCCACAGATGTTATGGTATAACAGAATGACCACTGTACTGCATGTCAGAAAATTGGCTTCTGCTATTGACCAACTACAACAATTTAAGTAGACCACTCTGTTTATTCAGCCCCTCTGTTTATTAAAAACTAATACAAGACCAAACCTGTGTGACACTATTTCTATAAATTATATTTTTATCAATTATTGCATTGTGTTTCAGTCAATTGTTTGCTTTTGAGATGACTACTAAATAAAAACAGTAGCAGCACACATCAAAGAATTAAACTATCTGAAGAACTACACATGAACACTCAGTTTTATAAGGGGTCAAAAGCAAAGGTGGGGGAGTTGGATACCCTGAAGACTATTCAAGTAACATTTTGCCACACAAGCTCCTGGGGTACCGAAAATGGTAGAAGAAAAGTAAAAGTGTTAAAAAAAAAAAAAAACTACCACAAAAACTATCAAAATAAAAAAGAGATGCTTTCAGGCAATTTTTGTTACATTACAGAAAGTTTTCATACCATGTCAATACCCCTAAGACGTTCTGACAGAAAAATGATTTTCTAACCATTAAAATTGTCTTTGGTATCCTCCAGCCTGAAAATGACAGTGTCAGGCAATCTGAAGACTGAGTTATGTGTGCATATAAATAACTGATCTGCTCAACCATGCTTCATGCCTTTACAACATTTAGTACTCTACCCTGAATATAAAAGGCATCTGGTTAACCAAGCAAATGACTGAAAACACATGAAGCTCTAATCTCTAATAAATCTATATATAATAAATCCTCACTAACCTTTACTACTTGCTTTGTATCATATTCTAGTAAAATCCAGTACCTGAAGTAAAATAACAGATGAGGCCAAGTACTGTGGTGTGAACTAGTAATCCTAGCTACCCACAAGGCTGAGGCATGAGTACTGTACCAACTTGAACCCAGGAGTACAAGACCAGACAGAGAAACAGCAAAATCACATCAATCAATCAGCAAAAGCAGATGGAAGTAACTAAGTATGTGACAGTGCTATCATTTTCAAACACTATTAAGAATTTGAAATTACAGCTTAGGTAAATCACGAAATACAATTAAAGTGAATGATAAAATCAAACCAAAAACATTGAGTAATGAACAGTCTAAAATTCACCTACATCAGTTCCAGTTTTATCCAATGGTCTTCGCTTTCTATAGCAGTAACAAACTTCTAATTCTACAATTTTAAAAAATGTTTTAGACACCTAAATAATCCAAACTTATGTAGGTGCAGGACAAATTTTTACTCAAGTTCAAAGAAACATAGTATCTGGCATTTTGTCCATTTTTCAACTACAAGAATAGCCCAAGTAAGTTTTACCATATTTTTAAAAATCCAACAAAATATCCGGTTAAAAATTTATATTCTTTCAATTGTAACAAGTTCAGGGTCGGCCTGTACAAAGCGAGACCCTGCCTTAAAAAAAAGAAAGAAAAAATTGTATTCCTCCAGAGACTATGAAGACAACCATAACCATACAGATATGCAACACCAGATAACAGGTGTATTATAATATGCTGTAATGTGAATACATTTTTCTTACCAGCCTCCCATACTTATTTGTTCAACAAAAATTTGCAGTGGCAGTACTCACACACACACACACACACACACACACACACACACACACTCCTACTTGGTGCCTTACATACAAAGATAAAAATCAGAGAAGGGCCTATCCTGCTTTCCAGAAGAGACAAATAGGTACAGAAATACCTACAACACAAGGTAGAAAGTGTAACCACCAAGGAGAGATCTGCAGATAATGCATTACTGGATCACAGACAGAGCTGTTACCACCTCGTAGAAATGACACTTTCAATATGTTTAAAGCAACTTCCTATTAACTCCCTTTAGACTCATAACAGCCAAACCTTGGAGGGCAAATGTTTGCCTGATATTAAAGATGAGGAAATTGAAGCACAGAAAGGTTGATCACGCTCCAAAATGTCAGTTACAGGAAGAATCAGAACTCAGTATATTACATTTTCCCCGGGATTGTAATTCAACATACAGCAAGATTTTTGTAAAAGTTTTGGTATTTTCATTAACTGACGTGCTTAAAGTAAGACAGAGCAACTGGGAACTTTAAATATTAAATAAACAAATCTCTGCTAGGTTTTAATGGATGAAAAACTAGTATTTCTCTACCAACTTTTAGTTACTTCTCTAAGTTTTATCTTTGTCTACATAAAATTCTAAAGAGTCCGATCCTAAGCCCAGGGAACTACAAATTAGTTCATCTAGTAATTATTTTTATGGAGTACATAAAAACATTTCCAAAAATCTATTAAAGTGAAATACAGTAATGCCATCAACTCTTCAGTTAGTCACAATCACAAGTGACCCAGAATAATCAGTATCTATTGATCAAGACATGCTGAACAAATGAATGAATATGTGCAAACATTTTAAAATCCTATGTCTGTTGCTCTTTGCACACTGCCATATCCAACCTCCCATCACTGCCTCAGCCGAGAGCACACAAGGAATGTAAATTTCGATATAATTAGGAAAGCAAATCTGATCCAGGTGAATATACTAATCCCAAAGATTAGAATTACCCATAGCACTACTTTGCAAGGTTAACTCAGTTGAAGAAACATTGTGGCACGGCAACCCTAACATTTCCCGAGCAAATACTTTTCTAAGTATCAGTTACTCCCATCCATTCTTCTAATATAGGACTGAGCCAGTTAGTTTAACGAATTGAGTCTCTTCTCCGTTAAGATTCATTTCTTAATTAGTTTCTAAAATCCTTCTATGCCCCCAAAACAAGGTGCATTCGGCTGCCTGGCCCAGGAAAACACCAATAATAAACGGCGGAAGGTAGTTCGGGTCTTTCCTTCTCCACCACTACCCACCCTTCGCCATTATTACATCCTGAAGTGGTCTGGTTAGAAAGGTAACTAGTTTGCTATTCACACACTTGCTCATAGCTGTCACCCTTCATAACCCTTTCTACACTCCAAAGACGGCCACCAACTCCACCTCATAGTGACCCCAGGCCCGCCATCTGCGCCAGCCCCACCCGGGACCCGGCCCTCGCATCTCCACCGCCTTCCCTGCAGGCTCCAGATGCCCCCTCCCCACAGGACACCTCGGGGCCAGCCCCTGCCGGCCGCAGCCCATTCTTCCTCCAAACTCCGTAAGCCTCCTCCCGTTCAGCCCGAGCTCGCGACTCACCCCCGGGCGGACGAGGGAAAGAGGCCGAGAGGCTGGGCAGGTCCCGACCTGGCTGGGCCCGCGACGCCCCTCGCCCGCCCTAGAAGCCGCGCCCGCGGCGGGCGCCCTGGGAATCCTCGGAAGCCCTAGGCGACCAGGGGCCCGGAGGCCGGGGCTGCGGGTGCCCGGGCCTACTCACCCGGATCTGGCGGAACGTGGGAATCGGGGCGACCCCGGGCCTGAGGGAACAGGACGCGGCCCAGCGCGCGGCCCGATACTGGGACAGCGCTCGGCGCTGCGAACCTAGAGCTCACTCCGGCCGCCGCTGCCGGGGCTGCAGCTTCGCCACCTTGGCCGCCATCTTGACTCAACCCCTCTCCCTCCCCCTGGCCTAGGCGGCCGCAGCTAAGGCGGCTCCGACGCGAGCTCCTCCTCCTTCCGGAGGGTTGGTAGACTGACTCCCTCCGCTGGTCTAACGTCGCTCGTACTTCGGCCGAGTTCGTGGGTCACCCAACGCCTGGTTACTTCTCTTGTCCCCTCAGCATGTTGCCAGTGGTCTCCTTGCTCGTACATGAACCAGGGCAGCACCGCTACCTGCGGGGCCTGGCGCAACTGCCATCGCGCACAAAACTGCGGCGCCCGCAAGCGGACCGATTTCCGCGCCCCCGACCTTCCTCCTTTGGGCGTGGGAAAGAGCCGAGTGGCCGCCTATGCCTTTGGCCAGCGACCCCTTCGTGGCGCGGCAGGACGGCAAGCGACCTCCACCAGCCAGAGCTGCGTGGAGGGAGCCAGACTCCACGTGGCGGCGGTGCTTGTCGACCTACCCGGCACTTTGACACCACGTCCTTGCCGAAATACCGGGCGAGGCCGATTTGTTCACGATGTTATTCCTTAATCTGTAAAGACTCTTAAACAGAGCTATATTATCACGACTACGAGGTGCGCTCACAACCTTGTTGACCTCTTACGTGAAACGATTGGACGGTTACCTGTAAAACCATACTCTAAAACTGAAAAGGAAAGAATGGTGTATTAGGCTGCTTTGCGAAACTAATCTGGGTAACGGGCTAGTCATGTAATTAGGGAAACCAGAGTTTTTAAAAATGAGAAAATTAGTTGAGAGGAAGGAGGTCTTTTCTACAAGTAGGATTTTATTTTTAAATGCTCCCTTTTAAAAGCACATTGTTCAGTAAGATCAGACGACGGTCTTAAAACGAACGGCACAGGCTTTGACTCTGATCTGAAATCGAGCAGACCCAAGATTTGTAAGTGCTAAAGATGGAAACAACACAGTACGTTGGGAAGCTTCCCGGTTAGACAACAAACCCTACTTTAAAATCTCAAACTACGACACACTTAAAGGCGGAACGCAGTTTCTGCCGAGACAGTTTCCCACCCGGAGCTAGAGCGTGCGCCAGCTCTCCTACTACGCAAGCGCAATGCCACTCACCCGGCATGGAAGTTGAGGCCTTCCTGTGTGCGTCGGCGGCGTTCCTGATTTGGGCCTTTCTTTGGGTTTGGGACTCCTCAGAGAGAAAGCGATCCCGGGAGCAAGGTGCTCTGCTGGGATCTGGAAGCCGGACCCTCTTAGTGATTGCGCATCCTGACGATGAAGCCATGTTCTTCGCTCCCACAGTGCTAGGCTTGGCCCGCCTGAAGCACCGGGTGTCCCTGCTGTGCTTCTCTGCAGGTAGGAAGTCGTTGGTGGGCCCTGGGACCGGGGCTCTTCGGGGATTTGTGTGGTAACCGATCTCAGTTGACTTCTTCCAAAGGGTTTTGTGTTATAGGGAGCTAAGTAAATATACACCGGAGGTCCTTTCTCTAGATTTCTCACAAGCTGAGAATAAGATTGGTCAGCTTCCCAGGTGGGTTGGAAAAGTCTACAGCGTGCATACTCCGTTGTTATTTGGAGGACTGAGGAGCTGAAAAAATAGTTGCTCACCATTAGTTTCATATTGTACCTGTGTTTCCGTTAAGAACCGCCCCTGTTGTATACATTATTTTGTGTAACCTTTTTGCGGAAAGATGAAAAATAATGATCTTGCTATACGTACTACACCAAACAGAACCAATGCATATCTTGCCTGCTCCCTTATCATGGTAGCAAAGAACTTATTGCTGCTTCAAAATCGTTTGTGCTAGAAAAATGCATATGGCAAACTGGTAAAGTTGACGCAGCTGATAAGAAAGTAATTTTATAATTTTAATTTTACCTCCACCCACTTTTCACTGAAAGAGCCTTTCAAAGACTAGGTTTTGTGTAATGCTACAGAAAAGATTAGATGAGAAAAAAATGACCGCGGCGCTTAATTATGGTGACAATTCACAACTGTATAAATGAAGCAAGACATATAAAGGGTGGATTTTAGAGTATGTCGTTATACCTCAGTAAAGCTGTTTTTTTAATTGCTCGTGACCTCTTTTCCCATGTCTTTGTGTGTTCTTCCAGTTCTTTTTCTACAGATTTCCCTCAGAAATCACATTTTATAAAATTACGTTTTTTCTTACCATTTATTTTTTATTTTTATTTTATTATTTTATTTGTTTATAGTTATTAAAGATTTATGCTAGGTCCTATTCTATGTACGCTTCATTAGGATTGGCTCTAAATTGGCAATATTAAGGCTTTGAACACAAATCACATTCCCAAGAACAATATACCAATTTACATTCTGACTGGTAGTAATGAGAGTATTTATCTGATATATTATTCTCTTTAGCATTAGCTAGTATTTCTTTTTTTTTCTTTTTTTCTTTTTTTTTTTTTTTTTTTTTTTTTTTTTTTTTTTTTTTTTTTTTTTTTTTTTTTGCTTTTTGGAGACAGGGTCTCGCTTTGTAGTTCAGGCTGGCCCTGAGCTCACTATGGTGCCCAGGCAAGCCGCCGCGAACTCAGCAATCCTCCCGTCTCTGCCTCCCGAGTGCTGGGATTACAGACGTGAGCCACCACACCCAGCATTATATGTGGTTACCGGGGATTGAACTCAGGTCCTTGCGCTTGCAAGGCAGGCGCCGGAACCACTGAGCTAACCCTCCGGCCCTAGCTAGTATTTCTTAATGTTTCTAGATTTTTTTATTTTTTTCTGAAGTCTTTTGTTACTGGTAAGATTAAACCATCCTTCATATTTACTGAGAGTTTGGATCTAAGCACTTTTTACTGTGTTCTGTTAAGACTGCTACTTGCAAAGTTGCAAATTAAAACACCTTTTCTTCTTTAGTTTTAATTTATTTATATTTTATATTACAACTATGGGAGTCAAATTGTAAGCAAGTTTGTTTCAAAATTCAAAGGAAAAATCTAGATTTTATTTGCAAAATATTATAGATGTAATGTATTCTTTAATAAATTTCTTCATATTTTCAATATGCTTATAAAAATTTAGGACCAGGAATTAAAATTTTGTTGGTAGTGATAGGGATTGAACCCAGCATCTCATGTATGCTAGGCAAGGCAAGAAGTGTACCACTAAGCTATAGTCCTAGGTCCCCCAAATTGTTTCTAATAAAAAATATATGCATGGGGCTGGGGCCATAGCTCACTGGTACAGCCTTTGTCCAGCATGTTCAAGTCCATGGGTTGGATCCCCAGTACCACATCCCTGGCACTAAAATTATTTTTAAAATTCAGAGTGCATTTTAAAATGTACAGATTCTTCCCCCTATTCTTGAATTAAGTCTAATGTTAAAAGAAAAAAAAAAGGAGGAACTGAGGGACTAGGATGTACCTCAGTGTTAAGACACTTGGCCAGCCTAGAGTATAGGATGTCATTAAATAGCTTAGGTAAGTAACATAATCAGTTCTGTATTGAAAGGATCATTCCATAGCAATGTGAAAAGTGATTTGGAAGGAAAGATTGAAGTTTGGGAAACCAATTCAATTCATCACTTTCCCTCTAGATGCACTGCCAGCTCATGTATCAAATTTCCATGTATTTCTTGTCTGCATTCTGCTATAGTCAATATGATGTCCATATCAGAATTACTTTAGTTTTTTTTTCTTTAGGTAATGTTATCTGTTATCTGCTTTTTTTTTTTGAGACAGGGTCTCACTTTGTAGTTCAGGCTGGCACTGAGCTCACTATGTAGTCCAGGCAAGCCTGGAACTCAGCAATCCTCCTGTCTCTGCCTCCTGAGTGCTGGGATTACAGGCGTGAGCCACCACACCCGGCATTGTGGTATGCTGTATTGATTGTTGTTGGGCGTGAGTCTCCACACCCAGCATTGTATGTGGTTTCCGGGGATCAAACTCAGGACCTTTGCGCTTGCGAGGCAGGCGCCGGAACCACTGAGCTAACCCTCCAGCCCTGTTATCTGTTTTTTAGTAATGTTATCTGTTTAGTTTTTTTTTTTTTTTTTTTTTTTTTTTTTTTTTTTTTTTTTTTTTTTTTTTTTTTTTTTTTTTTTTTTTTTTTTTTTTTGGTTTTTTTTTTTTTTTTTTTTTTTTGAAACAGGGTCTCACTTTGTAGTTCAGGCTGGCTCTGAGCTCACTATGTAGCCCAGGCAAGCCTTGAACTCAGCTATCCTCCTGCCTCTGCCTCCCTAGTGCTGGGATTACAGGCATGAGTCACCACACCCAGCACTGTGGTATGTGGTATTGATTGCTGGTGAGGTGAGTCACCACGCCCAGCATTGTATATGGTTACTGAGGATCAAGCTCAGGACCTTGTGCTTGTGAGGCAGGCCCCGGAACCACTGAGCTAATTCTCCGGCCCTCTATTTGCTATTTTGACCTTTTTCTCCTACATACACTTGTACAAAACTGTGGTTGATATTTTTATTGGAATTTCATTCTTTTTTTTGAGGGGAAGACAAGGTCTTACTATGTAGTCCAGCCAGCCTTAAACTTACTCACTATGTAACAGGTTGGCCTCAAATCAGTGATCATCCTGCCTCAGCCTTCAAATGCTGAGGTGACCATAGTACACCACCACACCCAGGTCCTTCACTGATTATTATAAGGAAACAACATTTACTATATAAAGTGTTCCACCTAATAATTTGATGATACGTCTCATTTATATTAACCTTCTTTCACACCTGTTAATAGTTTGGGGGTTTTGTTCTTTTGGACATATGATCAATACTCCCAACCTCCATATTTTTCCTATAAGAGATAGGGTCTTACTGTGTTGTCCAGGCTGGCCTCAAATTTGTGATCCTTCTGCCTCTTGCCTCCAAAGTCGCTAGAATTACAGATTGGTGCCACCAGCCCAGCTGTCAATAGTTCTATACCTAAAGTTTTACATACATGTTGAGGCAGTGATTATAGAATTTTGTCCTTTAATCTGTTGCTTATGTCTACAGGTTCATGTTGCAGATATTATAGTTTGGGGGCCAGGGATTTAGCTCAGTGGCTCTGGTGCCTGCCTCACAAGCACAAGGTCCAAGTTCAATCCTGGTACCAAATGCCACAATGTCAAGCGTGGTGGCTCACACCTATAATCCAGCACTCAGGAAACAGAGGCAGAAGGACTGCTGTGATTTGAAGGCCACCCTGTGCTACACTGTGAGGTTAGAGTCAGCCTGAACTATAAAGTAAGACCTTGTCTCAAAAACTAAAAAAAAAAAAGAAGAAAAATCGTAGTTTATTGCCTTCTTACACTTTGATGCCCTTTACTTTTGGCCCTGAGCTCACTATGTAGCCCAGGCAAGCCTCAAACTCAGCATTCCTCCTGCCTCTGCCTCCCGAGTGCTGGGATAACAGGTGTGAGCCACCATGCCCAGCACTGTGGTATATGGTATTGATGGCTGGTAGGTGTGAGTCACCATACCCAGCATTGTATGTGGTTACCAGATGGAACTCAGGACCTTGCACTTGCGAGGCAGGCACCGGAACCACTGAGCTAAATCTCCAGCTCCCTTCTTTACTTTTTTGAGACAGGTTCTTGCTAGGCTGGCCTCAAACTGGCAGCGATCTTCCTGCCTCTGCTTCCTGAGTGCTGGGATTACAGGTATATGCCATCATGCTGGGTTTACCCTCTTTTATTTAAATATGTTAAACAGGCCCAGGGATTTAGTTCAGTGGTTCTGGCGTCTGCCTGACAAGCACAAGGTCCCGAATTTGAACCCCATACCACACACCACAGTGCCAGGTGTGGTGACTCACACTTATAATCCCAGCACTAAGGAGGCAGAGGCAGGAAGATTGCTGTGAGTTTGAGGATAGCCTGGACTACATAGTGAGCTCAAGGCCAGCCTGAACTACAGAGCAAGACCCTGTCTCAAAATAAAAATAAATAAATATGTTTAATATATTAATTTGTATATATTAAACACAGCTCTAATAATTCTAATTTCTGTAGTCTATCCTATTCTCCTTTTTGTTCTCATTATTCATTCTGAGTAACTTCTTTCCAGGTATATTTTGTAATTTTTTTAGTTACATGTTTGTTAGGACCATATTCGTTATATTTTTGTTTCAGCCAAGCTATTAAAAAAAAAAATTACCTTAGGGGCTGGGGATTTAGTTCAAGTGGTAATGCACTACATTGGAAGCAGAAGGGCCCAAGTTCAATCTCTGGTACCACAAACAAAACTTACCTCAGATGACTCTAAAATTTTAAAATTGAGATTTTTTTTTTTTTGAGACAGGGTCTCGCTTTGTAGTTCAGGCTGGCTCTGAGCTCACTATGTAGCTATGTAGCCCAGGCAAGCCTTGAACTCAGCAATCCTCCTGTCTCTGCCTCCTGAGTGCTGGGATTACAGGCGTGAGCCACCACATCCAGCACTGTGGTATGTGGTATTGATGGCTGGTGGGTGTGAGTCTCCATGCCCAGTATTGTATGTGGTTACCAGGGATCGAACTCAGGACCTTGCACTTGCAAGGCAGGCGCTGGAACCAGTGAGCTAACCCTCCGGCCCTAAGATTGAGATTTTTCAGCCCATGGTGGTAGTATGTATTCAGGGTTCAAACACAAGTGTATTAGTTACAAAAACTATATAACAAATTATCTTAAAACAATACTAGTTTCTTTCTTACAGTTTCAGATAGAACATAGCTTCTCCTTTGTAATATTTTAATATCCTAAGACTGTGAACTAGAATCACTTGAAGATTCATTTACCTACATGTTTGGCTATCAACTGCAGACTTGGCTAGATCTGTCAACCAGAACCTTTATATGTGATATAGTCAAGTAACTTGACCTTCCTCACAAAGCGGATTCTGGGCAGGTCTCCTGAGAGAATCTGTGCTAGTGTTAGACATACTGTCTTTCATGACCTGTCCTAAGAAATCATACAGTGTTACTTCTACTATATTCTCCCTCTGGAGGCATTCATGGGTCATATCCCTGTCCAAGGAAAGAAAAAGCTCTACCTACTGAAGGTAGTATCAAGGATCTGGAAGCACATGTGGGATAAGAACTACAGCAGTAGCTATTTTGGAAATATATTGTCTATCTCACCAAGTAAAACAGAGCAGTTAGGAATTAATAGAGATGACATTTTTCTTCTTTTTCCCTTCTACTAGAACCAAATACAAGAAAGGGATATAGCCTTAGGGAGCAACATTTTTCTTTTTTTCCTTCCTATAAGAACCAAGTCTAAGAAAGATGTATTCCCACAATTTTTCTGGGTTGGAGTTTTCTTCTGTTTCATCCACTGAATGTATTGCCTTTCAAAGATGTTGGTATAGCCGGGCGTGGTGGCTCACACCTGTAATCCCAGCACTCGGGAGGCAGAGACAGGAGAATTGCTGAGTTCAAGGCTTGCCTGGACTACATAGTGAGCTCAGAGCCAGCCTGAACTACAAAGCGAGACCCTGTCTCAAAAAAAAAAAAAAAAAAAAAAAAAAAAAGATGTTGGTGTAGATATCCCTTATTTGTGCCTAAGCTTTAGACCGGTAAGGATATGCAAATGTTTTTAAGGTAACCCAGGGTATCTGCCCTATAATCCTCTCAGGATTGCTTAACTGTTCTTTTCTCCTTGAAAGATATCTTTTGCTCCCCTCATAGTTCAGCCATATAGTCTACATGCTTGCCTTTTACATATTCTATGCTAAGAGTTTATATAGACAGCTAATTCATTACATTCCCCAAAATGAACTTATCTAATTATTTTTACTAATTACTTTTCATGTGTTAATAATTTCTTCAAAGTATTCTGTATCGGGGCACTTGGAAGGCAAAGGTAGGAAGATTGCCAGGAATTTTAAACCAGCCTGAACTACAAAACAAGACCCTGTCTTTAAAAAAAAAACAAAACAGAACAAAGCAAAATAAAACAGTATTCTTTATTGAGATATACTTAAATCCACCTTACAAGCATTAATTTAAAAAAAATAGCTAACAGGGCCAGGGATTTAGCTCAAGTGGTACCATGCCTACCTTGCAAGCACAAGGACCCTAGTTCGATCCCCCATAACTCACACACACACACACACACACACACACATACACACAAAGCTAGGTATGCTGCCACAAACTATAATCCTAGTACTCTGGAGCCTGAGGCAGGAGAATATTATGTTCAAGGCCAGTCTAGATTACTTGTGAGTTCAAGAACAGGCTGGAATACATATACCCTATCTCAAAATACAAAGTATTAGGCTCATCTGCTAGTTATATTCTTTCTAATCTAGTACATTTGGAATTTCTGAAAACAGAATTTTGGGGTTTTTTCGTAGTCATGGTAGTATAGTTGGGGGTTGGAACGAGGGTTTCACCATGCTAGGCAAGTTATATACCACTGAGCTATATCCCTG
This sequence comes from Thryonomys swinderianus, assembly GCA_004025085.1. Classification (NCBI taxonomy): domain Eukaryota; kingdom Metazoa; phylum Chordata; class Mammalia; order Rodentia; family Thryonomyidae; genus Thryonomys; species Thryonomys swinderianus. Next base: position 14,618 of record PVIC010013473.1, read on the forward strand.
CCCCATTTTACTAAAAGTTTTAAACTGCCCTAGAATTCAGTGATCCTCCTGCTTCACCCTCCCAAGTAGTTGGGATTATACCCAGTTAAAACATGATCTTAAGTATTGATTGCATCCTATTAAGAATGGAATAAGGTTGTTTTTTTCCTTTTTTATTGATACATTTTACATATACATAAGTGTAACATTCATCATAGAGAATTTGTACATACATGATGTATCTTGCTTCTTTTTTCCCATTCCCCTTCCCTTCAGTCCCTCTTCCCCTCCTTGGAAATGGAATATGGTATATTTAAAGATATGAATTGTAAGGCAGAAGCAGGAGGATTGCTGTGAATTTGAGGCCACCCTGAGCTACGTAGTGAGTTTGAGACCAACCTGAACTACACAGCAAGGCTCCTTCTCGAAAAACAACAACAGGGCCGGGTATATAGCTGTGGCAGTGCACCTGACTGGCAAGCACATCCTCCCAAGTTCGATCCCTGGTACCATATTAAAAACAACAACCGATGAATAGTATTTCAAGGGAATTAGAAAAACTTCAGAATATGATTAAAAACATATCTTACTAGTTCTATAAACATATTTAAATACTTAAGTACTTTATAGTTGTTATGGTTATCATGTGATAAAAGCACCCAAAGAATATATAGGAGGCATCAACTGGTTAACTGAGAACAATGCCTGTCTGTAAATACTGATGCTGATGGGTTAACTGGTAGTCTCTTTATTAGAACTGTATAAATATCTAAATGTATTTATTTACTTGCCATTTTCTCTTTTTCCCCAGGGATTAATCCACTGCCTTCACACTAAGCTGCTTTCTCAGCCCTTTTTATTTTTTAATTTGAGACAGGGCTAACTTGGCCTGTCTGAGCTCAAATTCACAATCCTCTTATCTCAGCTTCCTACAGTGCTAAAATTATAGGTTATACCATCGCAGCTGGCTTTTCTTTTTCTTATAATTAGCTTAAAATTAATATGCAAGTAACTTTACACATGCTTTCTATTTTAAACTTAATGTGAATGTATAAGTATTTATAAAGATATTGATGTCTGGGCCGGAGGGTTAGTTCAGTGGTTCCGGCGCCTGCCTCGCAAGCGCAAGGTCCTGAGTTCGATCCCCGGTAGCCACATATAATGCTGGGCGTGGAGACACGCCCACCAACAATCAACACTGCATACTACAATGCCAGACGTGGTGGCTCACGCCTGTAATCCCAGCACTCGGGAGGCAGGGACAGGAGAATTGCTGAGTTCGTGGAGCTTGCCTGAGCACCATAGTGAGCTCAGGGCCAGCCTGAACTACAAAGCGGGACCCTGTCTCAAAAAGCAAAAAAAAAAAAAGAAAGATATTGATGTCTCTTTGGGGCAGTGATGCCTCACTATAGTCCCAACTGCATGGGAAGCTGAGGCAGAAATAGCACTTGAGCCCAGGAGTTAAAGGCCTCCTGGGTAACATAGCAAGACCCTACCTCAAGGAAAATAGTTAATATCACAATGACTATTTACTTGAGTATGTTCTATTTTTCAAACCTTTTATTTATGTGAAGAGTCAGACTTTTAAATACGAAGAGGATTTGATTCAACTATGACAAGCCATAAAAGAAATGCTAATGAAACATTAGAAAACAGATCATTTCAGAAACCAAAGAGAAATTCCACAGTGGCAAAAATCACCTGTAAATAGTAGAAAGAAAAGATGAAAGTGTGAAAGAGAGTGCAAGAGTACTAATCAAATAGAAGTATTAAATAGGAATAGTTGACAAATATAATGCATTTTATATTCTTTTTGTCATTGCTGTACTGGAAATCAAACTCAGCCTTGCATTTGTCATGCAGGCCCTGTGTTGCTGGGCTACATCTACAGCTCAGTGTAATGCATTTTGAAGAGTGGTATGGAAATTAATTTGTTAACTTGACTGCAGTGAACTGGATACTCTTGTATGTGCATAATTTTTATTCCATCTGATTCAAATATGCTTCATGTTTAGAAAATGACAGTTTCCCATATGTTTGGCCTTGCTAATAACCACAGACCAGAGAAACTAACATAAAAATAGCATTTTCTGGGCTGAAGATTTAGCTCAGTGGTCCAGTGCCTGCCTAGCAAGCACAAGGTCCCTGGTTTGATCCCCAGTAACCACATACCACAATGCCAGGCATGGTGACTCACGCCAGTAATCCCAGCACTCAGAAGACAGAGGCAGGAGGATTGCTGAGTTTAACACTTGCCTGGGCTATATAGTGAGCTCAGGGCCAGCCTGAACTACAAAGAGAGACCTTGTCTAAAAAAAACATTTCCGTAAATTGAAGTTAGTATTGGGAACACTAATGAAAACCTACTCCTCAGTATGGACAGATTGGTGATAATATCCTAGGTTAATATTTTTTATCTTGGGTATGTACTCAGTACTTTAAATGTAAAGTATGTACTCAGTACTCAGTATGTACAGTAAAGTAATACTCAGTATGTACAGTAATACTTAGTATGTACAGTAAAGTATGTACTCAGTACTTTAAATGATTTTCTTAAATCATTTTATCAATTTTAAAGACAAACTTTTGTTTTGTTTTGTTTTGGTACCAGGAATCAAACTCAGGACCTTGCACTTACCAGGCGGGTGCAGAACCATTGAGCTACATGCCTGGCCCTATAATTCGTGGGGTTGTTTTGCTTTGCTTTGTTTTGGTTTGGTTTGGTTTGGTTTGGTTTTTTTTTTTTTTTTGAGACAGGGTCTCGCTTTGTAGTTCAGGCTGGCCCTGAGGTCACTATGTAGCCCAAGCAAGCTTCGAACTCAGCAATCCTCCTGTCTCTGCCTTGCAAGTGCTGGGATTACAGGCATGAGCCACCACGCCCAGCATGTTTTGTTTTGTTTTGAGACAAGGTCTCACTTTGTAGTTCAGGCTGGCCCTGAGCTCACTATGTAGCCCAGGCAAGCCTCGAACTCAGCAATCCTCCTGCCTCTGCCTCGGAGTGCTGGGATTACAGGTGTGAGCCACCACAACCAGCATTGTGGTGTGTGGCACTGATTGCTGGTGGGTGTGAGTCACCACATGCAGCATTGTGGTATGTGGTTACCAGGGATCGAACTCAAGACCTTGTGCTTGCCTGGCAGGAACCACTGAGCTAAATCCCTGCCCCTATCATTCATTTTATTGTAGTAATGATTCATTTTATTATAGTAACTCAAAATTGAAAGATTTTTATTCAGTGTAAATGTGATTTTTTTTTTTTTTTAAACAGTGTCTCACTTTGCAGTTCAGGCTGACTCTGAACTCACTATGTAACCCAGGCAATCCTCAAACTCAGCAATCCTCCTGCCTCTGCCTCCCCAGTGCTGGGATTACAGGTATGAACCATCACACAGGCATTGTGGTGTGTGGAACTGATTGCTGGTGGTCATGAGTCACCTTACCTAGTATTGTTGTATGTAGTTACTGGGGTTCAAAGCAGGGACCTTGAGCTTTCGAGGCAGGTACACCAGAACCACTGAGCTAAATCCCCGGCCCTGTAAATGTGATTAAAAAAAATTTTTTTAGATTGTAGTAAAATATACATAATATTAAATTTACTATTTTAAAACATTTTTAAGTTGCCAATTCAGTAGTGCTAAGTACATTCACAAGGTTGTATAACCATCATCTCTGTTTCATTATATGAGACAAAAATTCTGTAACCTATTAAGCAGTAAGTTCCCCAGCCTCTGACTAGCCCTTTGGCAACTACCATTTTATTTTTCTATATTCTCTATGAATTTGGCCATAATAGGTACTTCACATACACAGAGTGACTGTGAGGCAATATTGAAGATTGAACCCAGGTAACACCTCCAGCCATTTTTTCTTTTACTTTGAGACAGAGTCTTGCTAAGGCTGGCCTCAAACTTATAATCAATTTGTCTGGCCCTCTTGAGTAGCTTAAATTACAGGCATATGTCACCATGCTGAGGGATCTTCATTCCTTTGCACTGCTGAATAATATTTTGTTCATGTACCATATTTTGTTTATTCATTCATCTCTTGATAGTCTCTTGGCTCTTTCCACTTTTGGACAATTGTGAAAAATGGTTCTAGTTTCCAATCTTTTGAGCATGTATACCCATAATTATCAAATCATAAATGCAAGGTCATGAGTTCAACCCTTGGTACCACAAAAAAAATTACTAAATCATGTGATAATTTTATGCTTAAATTTTTAAAGAGTTGCCAAACTGCTCTCTACAGCAGCTGTACCATTTTAAATTTCCATCAGCAATGGACTACAGTTCCAGTTGCTCTACAGCCTCATCAGTATTTGCAATTTTCTTCGCTTCTCGACCTTTTGGCTAAGATCAACTTAGTAGTATTTGCAATTTTCCTTCTTCTTTTGATTTTTCTGAAACAGGTCTCACTTTGTAGTACAGGCTGGCCCTGAACTTACTGTATTACCCAAGCAGATCTCAGACTCTCTGCAATTCCTCTGCCTCAGCCTCCCAAGTGACAAGATTATAGGCTTTTACCACCACACCTAGTTTTCTTATAATTTTCCCTTTTAAAGACTACAGTTGTTCTAGTAGCTATGAAGTAATATCTTGTGATTTGAATCTTCATTATGAATGATGAAAAACCACATCTTTTCACTTATTGCATGGCCTATTCTGCTCTTTGTGCAATATCTAGTTATGTCCTTTGCCCGTTTTTTTCATTCTAGTTTCATTTTTAAACCCTGATTTCTTAAGCTAGGTTCTGTAGACCCTGATAGATAAGTGTTCAGTTCTCTTGTTTCAGTTTCTGTTGGGAACTCAGGCCTCTGAGCTTTGAAGCATTATCCTCCTGCCTTTATCTCTCTAACTAAGGACTAGGTGGTCACTTTTTATTTACTCTGTGAGAGGTTGTATTTGTGCAATGGAACCAGAATCCTGCCATGCCATGCAGTTGCTGTACCACTTAGTCTGTGTATCCCCAGTCCAGTGGTCATTTTTTACAGTGTCTAATCTCTGCATTGCTTCACTGTTTCCTGTTCACTTCTTAGATCCTCAATCAGTTATACATCAAGATCTTTGCATTAAATTCTTACTGTTGTAAATATTTTATATAGTTTCTGTTATGCTGAATTATTTGGTCCTTTTTACTTCCATTGCCAGACCCTACATCCTTACCTTTTCATTTTTGTGATACTAAGGATAGAACTCAGGGCCTTGAAAATGTTAGATAAGTGCTGTACTACTGAACTACATCTTATTTTTACTCTGTTTGTTTCAGAGTCTCACTAAATGGCCCAGGCTGGCCAAACTTGCAGTTTTCCCTACCTCAGCCTCCCAAGTAGCTAGTATTACAGGAAATAGCTTAGGTTACACACATGACTGCATCTAGGTAGATCTTTATTCTTCTAACACATTTACCAATTGCTTGGTCATATTCAAGGAAAAGCCTTGCTAGCGTTCCTCAAATTTAGAAACTTAAGGAATTGTTCCAAAGTCATATAGTTTATAGATGGCCAGTTGGTGTTGGTGCTGTAATGTCTTGACTCCTAGTCTACTTATTGTAACAAACTGAAACTTTCCAGATAGGGAACTGCGTAAAAGGGCCAAAGAGGCGCTTTTATTCTTTTTTTTTGTTGTTGTTGGCTTTTGAGACAGGGTCTCGCTTTGTAGTTCAGGCTGGCCCTGAGCTCACTATGGTGCCCAGGCAAGCCGCCGCGAACTCAGCAATCCTCCTGTCTCTGCCTCCTGAGTGCTGGGATTACAGGCGTGAGCCACCACATCCGGCATTGTGGTATGAGGTGTTGATTGTTGGTGGGCGTGTCTCCACGCCCAGCATTATATGTGGTTACCGGGGATCGAACTCAGGACCTTGCGCTTGCGAGGCAGGCGCCGGAACCACTGAGCTAACCCTCCGGCCCGGAGCTTTTATTCTTTATTTCATTTTATTTCTTTGGCTTTTAATACTGTATAAATCTATTACCTATTTAAATTATAAAATTTTTAAATAAAATAAAATTTCTGCCTTTTTGACACTACAGTATATAAATTTGGATCTTTACAAAGTGAATTTAACTTTTTTAAAATATAAATCTAGTTGTTATGACTGAAATGAATTAGCTATTGGAAAACTTCACTAAGGATGCACATATATATGAATTTATGTACCAGCCTATGTAATACAGTTCTATATGAAGAAATCCATATAAATGCCATTATTCCCATTTCCTAAAATAATTGTCTTCAAAATTCTTTAGTCGGGCCGGAGGGTTAGCTCAATGGTTCCGGCGCCTGCCTCGCAAGCGCAAGGACCTGAGTTCGATCCCCGGTAACCACATATAATGCTGGGTGTGGAGACACGCCCACCAACAATCAATACCGCATACCACAATGCCGGATGTGGTAGCTCACGCCTGTAATCCCAGCACTCGGGAGGCAGGGACAGGAGGATTCACGGCAGCTTGCCTGGGCACCATAGTGAGCTCAGGGCCAGCCTGAACTACAAAGCGAGACCCTGTTGCAAAAAGAAAAAAAAAAAAAAAAGATGTTCTAAGATGTTCTAGAAGATTGTCTTGTGCATTCCGTGTATACTGTCCTTCCTGGACTGTGTTCTAGAGTATATTTGTTAAAAGTTGCTGTACGAGTTTGGTGTGGTGTTACGTGCCTGTAGTCACAGCAGTGTAAAAGCTGAGACAGGAAAATGACAATTTTGAACCTAGTCTGTGCAGTTTATCAAAACCCTGTCTCAAAATTTAAAAACTAAAAAGAACCAGAGATATAACTCAGTAAAGAAGCCCTGAGTTCAATCCTCAGTACAGCCACAAAACAAAACCCTGTTAAAGGAATTCAGACATACATTATGTTGAACTGCTACATGCTCACAAAACTTTGTAAAAATTGTCCAAATAGTCTCTGACTTCCAGCATTTTCTCAGAATCATAATCATAGACTGATCCAAAAGCCCCTAAAATTGAGAATTGTAGAGCTGGAGATTGACTTCAGTAGCACTGCAGCTACTGTGCAAGCACAAGGTCCTGAGTTTGGTCCCCAGTACCAAAACACACACACACACACACACACACATTGGGAACTGTGTTATTAAGGTATACACCAGATTCTTCATTTATCACCAAAGATCAAGTAATCATGAAAAAATACATGGAAGAGGGTCTATTTGTGGGATTGAAATAATCCTAAAATATAATGTCTGTATATAGGTCAAACTTGACACTAGCTTCCACCTAATTTTTTAAAAAGAAAACTTGACAGGGCCGGAGGGTTAGCTCAGTGGTTCCGGCGCCTGCCTCGCAAGCGTAAGGACCTGAGTTCGATCCCCGGTTACCACATATAATGCTGGGCGTGGTGGCTCACGCCTGTAATCCCAGCACTCGGGAGGCAGAGACGGGAGGATTGCTGAGTTCGCGGCGGCTTGCCTGGGCACCATAGTGAGCTCAAGGCCAGCCTGAACTACAAAGCAAGACCCTGTCTCAAAAAAAAAAAAAAAAAAAAGAAAACTTGACAAATAAATGGGTGTGATAGGGCAGTACAAAACCAGCCCCTTCTCTGCATTCTTTTTAAGGTTAGTCTCTTTATTGGATACAATGTAATGACTGTCTCTTATCTGGGTTCAGACACTTCAAAGCTAATATTAGAATAACCCATGGGAAACTTGAGTTTTTCTTTCAGTTACCTGAATCCCTGGACATGCTGGATATTAGAGCTGCAAAGGTGAAGAAAACCATGACATTTAAGGTCAATGACAATTCAGAATTAATAATGTGATCGTGAAGAAAAGTTCATACTTAGGTCCAATTAATACTGGACATGATTAATTGCCAGAGAAAGTAGAAAATGTTTAACATTTGATCTAGATAAATGTCAAAGGTGAATTGTAATTCAGGGAAAAAGAAAAATGAGGAAGCAGGAAGTAAAAATTAAAGATGTCAAGGAAAGAACACTAACTGCCTAATTAGGTACTTTGATATATATTATCTCATAGTGCTCCAAACACCCTCTGAGCTAGCCATTATCTCCATTTGCAGGTGAAGAAGCTGGCTCAGGAAAGTTAAATAATTTGTACAAATCATGCATATAATTATTTGCAGGAAAATTTAATAAAGGTATAATAAGTAGTTACTCCATGATGAGTGGAATTTAAATGATAACAAATTTTGTTGTGTTACTATTTATAAGGCAAGAGATTCCTATACATAAAGAATTGTTCTTTGAGACAATAGTATAATACATATGTTAGGAAAATAAAAAATATATAAGCTTTTTGAGGTGCAAATGGGATGCTAAACTTTTCTGAAGAGGATGTTTTCCCAAATAGTTCCTGCATGTTTTCCTTTAATAGGTAGCACCCCCTTTAAAAAATATTAAATAATTAAAGCCAGGCATCATGGTACATGGTTGTAATCTTAGCACTTGGGAGGCTGAGGCAGGAGGATTACTGTGATTTCAAGTCCAGCCTGGACTACACAGTAAGACTTGGTCTCAAAAAATAATAATAATTTTAAAAAGATACTTGAAGACTTTTGTGTTTATTTGTATAATGCTGGGAATCAAACTTAGGACCTCAAACATCCTAGGCAAGTGGTTTACCACTAAGCTTTACCTCCATTCTGGACTATTAAAGGAACCAAACTAATAGTGTGTACAACCCCGGTAGTCCTGAGGGATTATATAAAGATCAGTCCTACATTTCACTCCAAGATATACCATGCTGCCTCTAGGATATGACCAAAATATAGATAAATAGGGAAGCACTGTAAATAGTAATTCCAAAGAGTGTGCTGTCAGTGTTCTTTTAATGGGAATATTTTACAGTAACCTTATGTGTTGTATTTTCTTTGACTTTTTATGATAATCACACTTTTTTCAGGTAGTTTAAATCCTTTAGGGAATAAGATGGTATAAAAGTAAGTATAGGGCCGGAGATTTAGCTCAGTGGTTCCGGTGCCTGCCTCACAAGTGCAAGGTCCTGAATTCAATCCCTAGTAACCACATACAACAATGTTGGGCGTGGTGACTCACGCCCACCAGCAATCAGCACCACAGGCCACAGTGCCGGGCATGGTGGCTCACACCTGTAATCCCAGCACTAGGAGGCAGAGGCAGGAGGATTGCTGAGTTCAAGGCTTGCCTGGGCTACATAGTGAGCTCTGAACCAGCCTGAACTACAAAGCGAGATCCTGTCTCAAAAAAAAAAAAAAAAAGTGAGTGTACAGGGCCAGAGATTTAGCTCAGTGGTCCCAGAGCCTGCCTAGCAAGCACAAGGTCCCTGGTTTGATCCCTAGTAACCACATACAACAATACATGATGTGGTGGCTCATGCCTATACTCCCAGCGTTCAGGAGGCAGAGGCAAGAGGATTTGCTGAGTTTGAGGCTTGCCTGGGCTATAGAGTGATCTCAGAGCCAGCCTGAACTACAAAGTCAGAGCCTCTCTCAAAAAAAGTGAGGGCCAGAGATTTAGCTCAGTGGTTCCAGCGCCTGCCTAGCAAGTGCAAGGTCCCTGGTTTGATCCCCGGTAACCACATACAACAATACTGGGCATGGTGACTCACACTCAACAGCAATCAGTACCACATACCACAGTGCCAGGTGTGGTGGCTCACACCTGTAATCCTAGCACTTGGAGGCAAAGGCAGGAGGATTGCTGAGTTCGAGGCTTGCCTGGGCTACATCGTGAGCTCAGGGCCAGCCTGAACTACAAATACAAAGCAAGACCCTGTCTCAAAAAAAAAAAAAAAAAAAGAGTGTACAGATAGGTTGTCCCCCGTTAAAGAAATCTACCACTATATTTGTTATCCTCAGGAAACTACTACAATCAAGGAGAGATCCGTAAGAAAGAACTTTTGCAGAGCTGTGATGTTTTGGGGATTCCACCCTCCCGTGTAATGATTATTGACCACAGGTAATTTATCTTTCTCACAACACAGAATTTCATTCTTATAACTTAGTAATATACTAAAAAGATACCAGAAACTAATAGGGGAAAATAAGAACATCTTATTTGAGAAGTCTACTTTGCAGACTTTATTTGTAAGTAAAAGAATAGTGGAAATAACTTTCTTCAACTTGTTCAAATTTTTTTGTCTTGAAATAGCTATTTCCCTTCATAGCCACAGCTTTTAATTTTTACTGTAAATTTCAGAACTACACAGATGTACAAAGAACAGTATCATCCATACCTAAACCCAATGATTATCAAGACTTTGCACACTTGCTTCATCCATGCTCACTTAACCTCTTTTGTATGCATTAAGTATGGTAAAAAAAAAATTCCAGATAGGGTATGTTGATGCATACCTACAGTCCAGGATCCTGGGAGGCTGAGACAGGAGGTTTGCAAGTCTAAGCTCAGCTGAGGCAATTTAGCCACTTACCAGGACCTTGTCTCAAATAAAACATTAGAGGACAGGTGATGCAAAAGCCCTGACTTTAATACCCCATATCACCAAAGTTATAATGTTCTCACTATGTAGTTCAGGCTAGCCTTGATTCACTGTGTAGCCCAGGCTGGCTTTGAACTCATAGCAATCTTCCTGTCTAAGCATCTCAAGTGCCAGAATTACAAGAATGTGCCACCACACTAGAAATTAATTATAAAAGCCTGATCAAATTAGGTCTCAATTTGAGGGGCAAGAATTCTCCATAGACTGTACTATGTACTTTATTTTACATCGTATCAGGAGACACATACTCTCTTATTAGCTATAATAATGCAATGATTATAATCAGTGAGTTGAGTTGGTGATAGCTGTTCTGTCATTTTTTTTTTGTTGTTTTGTTTTTTTTTTGTTTTTTTTTTTTGAGACAGGGTCTCGCTTTGTAGTTCAGGCTGGCTCTGAGCTCACTATGTAGTCCAGGCAAGCCTCGAACTCAGCAATCCTCCTGTCTCTGCCTCCCGAGTGCTGGGATTACAGGCGTGAGCCACCACGCCCAGCTGTTCTGTCATTTTAAAGACCCCAATCAACTTCTCACATAAAGTTCTCATGATTATAGCCTAAATTGTTAATGATGTTGCAAAATGATGAGTTTATAATTGTCTTATCCATTGTGTATCCTAACTGTATTGTTTTTGTTGCTGTTGAGTTTTTTGATGTTTTGTTTGTTTGTTTGTTTGTTTGTTTGTTTGTTTTGAGACAGGGTCTCGCTTTGTAGTTCAGGCTGGCCCTGAACCCACTATGTAGCCCAGGCAAGCCTCAAACTCAGCAATCCTCCTGTCTCAGCCTCCCGAGTGCTGGGATTACAGGCGTGAGCCACCACGCCCAGCACTGTGGTATGTGGTATGGATGGCTGGTAGGCGTGAGTCACCACACCCAGCATTGTATGTGGTTACCGGGATCAAACTCAGGGCCTTGCGCTTTCGAGGCAGGTACCGGAACCACTGAGCTAAATCTCCGGCCCTATTTGTTTGTTTTTTGAGACAGTCTCACTATGTAGTTCAGACTGGCCTTCAATTCACTGTGTAGCCAAGGCTGGTCTCAGACTTAATGATCTTCCTGCCTCATGCTCACCTAGGCTAGAATTGCACATGTGCATTACCACGCCTGGCATACCTGTATTTCTTTTGTAAAGAAAAACTTGCCCTATTAACTGGGACTATTTAATTATCGTGTTGTATAATGTGAACCAAACAAGACAGGATAGTAGCCAGACATGGTGGCTCATGCTTATTATCCCACCACTTAGAAAGCTGAGGCAGGAAGATTGCCACAAGTTCACAACCTGTATGGGCTGCATAGTAAGTGCAAAGCTAGCCTGAAGTACAAAGCCAGACTCTGTCTCAAAAACCAAACAAGAGGGCCAGGGATTTAACTCAGTGGTTCTGGTGTCTGCCTGACAAGCGCAAGGTCCCAAGTTCAATCCCTGGTAACCACATACCACAATGCCAGGCATGGTGACTCTTCTCCACCAACAATCAGTACCACACACCATAATGCTGGGCCACCACAATATTGGGCGTAGTGGCTCACACCTGTAATCCCAGCACTGGGGATGCAGAGGCTGGAGGATTGTTGAGTTTGAGGCTTCCCTGGGCTACATAGTGAGCTCAGGGCCAGCCTGAACTACAAAGCAAGACCCTGTCTGGGGAAAAAAAAAAAAGCAAACAAGCAGGGGAGAATACAGCTTAGCAGCACAGCTTCTGAATGGCAAGCATGAGGTCCTGAGTTTGATCCCTGACAAAAAAAATCAAAGTCACAAAGCAGACAAACAAACAAGACAGGATAGATGCTCATTTCTCTCCATTCAGTTGACATTTTCTGAATAAGAATTTTATGCCCTACATATCTCAAGTTGTGATCCATTGTTTATTTCTTGGATGGTGGGGGCACATCTTAAGTGTATAAGGAACTCAGTTATTTTTATAGGTTTTGTGTTATACTTCTTTGATAACTAAATATCTCATCCTTGGCTAATGAACCTCTTTATGCTGCTTCGTACACACTCAATTTTTTGTTTTGTTTTATTGTGGTACTTGGGATCAACACATAGACTTGTGCAGGCTAAGCAAGGTTTCTACCACTTACCTGCTGTCCCAGTTGCTTTTCTATTGTTGCTGAAACAAAATATCCAACATTCAAAGTTAAAAGGGGAAAGGTTTATCTGGCTTACAGTTCCTAGAGATTTTAGTCCATAATTGGCTGGCTCCAAGGCAGAGTAGATGGGAGACACCATCGCAGAGGAGAAACAACATGACAGACACAAGGAAGCAAAAACAGCAAGGGACCTTAACAGCATCTTCCTGCCCTTTTTTATTTTAGACTTCTTAGAGCAGTTAGCACCCACACCCTTAACCCTGTGGTTTCCAACCTAGCATTTAACTGTAAACCACACACTCTAGATTCAGCCAGCTCCAAAGTAGCCCCACCTAGGACTGTATGAGACTTTAGGGGGATATCTAAACACAAGCCATAGCACCTACTCCCCTATATGTCCTTCTGATAAGACTTCTTTAGTCTTTCATGATATCTTTGCTTTCAAGGACAATAAGACCTTTCAGTGCCTTCTTGTATACCTCCCTGCCCCAGCCCTAGACTTAGCTACTTCTCCAAGAAGCCTTGGTTTATCATAATAAGATACTTAAAGTCCATACCCAGCCTGTTTGGAAGTATTTGTTGCTACACTGTTACTGTTTCTTACTGCTACCTGTTTCTTACTGTTTCTTACTTGACAATGGATAAAGATGCTCTCATACACACACACACACACATATACATATACGTATATACACACTACTTTTTTGTTTTGTTTTATTGTGGTACTCAGGATGAACAGACTTGTGCAGGCTAAGCAAGGGTTCTACCACTTATGTATATATATTTTTTTATTTGTTTGTTTGCTTGAGACAGGGTCTCGCTTTGTAGTTGAGGCTGGCCCTGAGCTCACTCTGTAGCCTAGGCAAGCCTCAAACTCACAGCAATCCTCCTGCCTCTGCCTCCCGAGTGCTGGGATTACAGGTGTGAGCCACCATGCCTGGCATGGTGGTGTGTGGTACTGATTACTGGTGGGCGTGAGTCACCACTTCCAGCATTGTGGTGTGTGGTTACAGGGATGGAATTTGGGACCTTGGGCTTGCGAGGCAGACGCCAGAACCACCGAGCTAAATCCCCAGCTCTATATTTATTTTTTAAAGAGAAGAAAAAAATCAGAAATGTATACTGATTACAATTCAAACTTAATAGTTTAGAGATCTTGCTTAACATCCTTGTACACTGAATCTCTTTTCTCTCTCTTACTTTCCAATAACAGAAATTACTCATGTTCTTTAATCTTAACAATTTCATAAAGCATAAATGAAAAAAGATTTTTACCGGGCCGGAGGGTTAGCTCAGTGGTTCCGGTGCCTGCTTTGCAAGTGCAAGGTCCTGAGTTCAATCCCAGTAACCACATACAAGGTTGGGCGTGAAGACTCACGCCCACCAGCAATCAATACCACATACCACAGTGCCCGGCGTGGTGGCTCATGCCTGTAATCCCAGCACTCTAGAGGCAGAGGCAGGAAGATTGCTAAATTCAAGGCTTGCCTGGGCTACATAGTGAGCTCAGAGCCAGCCTGAACTACAAAGTGAGACCCTGTCTCAAAAAAAAAAAAAAGAAAAGAAAAGACTTTTACCATTTTACTCAAAATCACAGATATTCAAAACCATGTTTGCAAATTATTTTAAAATAAGTCAATGCTGGACGTGGTGGCTCACGCCTGTAATCCCAGCACTCGGGAGGCAGAGGCAGGAGGATTGCTGAGTTCACGGCAGCTTGCCTGGGCACCATAGTGAGCTCAGGGCCAGCCTGAGCTACAAAGCGAGACCCTGTCTCAAAAAGCAAAAAAATAAAATAAAATAAGTCAAAAATTGCATATTATAAATAAACCCACACCTGGGCCTGGTAGTAGATATCTGTAATCTCAGCACTAAGGAGGTTGAGACAGGAGGATTGTCCAGAGTTTGAAACTAGCCTGTGCTGCATAGTGAGTTCCAGGCCAGCCTGAACTACATAACAAGACCCTGTCTCAAATGAAAAAAAATAAGTCAATGAATTTACCCAAACTGGCAAAATATTATCAGTTTAAACATTGATGGAAAGTGTACATGTATTCATTCTACTATTTTAACTTTTCTGTTTCAGGTTTGTGGGTTTATTTGTTTGTTTTCAGTACTGAGGATTGAACCCAGGGAGTTAGTAGTTAGCTACATCTATAATCCTATTGTTGTTGTTTTTTCTGAGACACAGTCTCATTAAGTTTCTAGGTTGCCCAGGCTGGGTTTGAATTAGTGATCCTCCGGCTCTGCCTCTCAGAATTCTGGGATTACAGATACGTGCCACCATGCTCTACTACTTCAGAAGTTTTTGTTTTTATTTTGTTTGTCAGTTTATTTTGGTTCAAGGACACCCTGGGCTACATAGTGGGTTTGACTATGTAACCTGAACTATATGGTAGGTCCTGTCCAAAAGAAAAAAATTAAAAATTCAGTACTATACATACTGCATGCCTTTTTTTCCCAACAGTTTTCTGGTATGTCTACTTTACTATGTTTGTTATTTACCTGCCACTTTGATTTTAAAAAGATGGACAACTGTGGGGGTTTTTTTAGTTTCACAAAGTTTAGGTTTTTGGTTTTTGGGTTTGGTTTTTTTTTTTTTTTTTTGAGACAAGGTCTTGCTTTGTAGTTCAGGCTGGCCCTGAGCTCACTATGTAGCCCAGCAAGCCTCGAGCTCAGTAGCAGTCCACCTACCTCTGCCTCCCAAGTGCTGGAATTACAGACATGAACCACCACACAGTATTGTGGTATATGGTTACCAGAGGTCGAACCATGGACCTTGCACTTGCCAGGCAGGCGCTGGAACCACTGAGGTAAATCCCCGGCCCACGAATTTTAGGTTTAAAATCCTGTTCCTTACCAACAGTATGCTTTTAGGAATTTATTATAAATGAATTAGTAATTGCTTTTTCTTTTCTTTAAGTTTCCTTTTCTATTACTGGGTAACATGCAAGAAGATGATAATACAATGTAAACCATAACAGAGATAAGTTCCTTCTAGTATGCAAAGAAACCCTACTACCACCACCAGGGATCAAACTCAGGACCTTGGACTTGTCAGGCAGGCATGGTGCCACTGTGCTAAATCCCCAGCACCCAAAAAAAATCATTCTGATCAATCTAGATTTATATATCCTTTTGGATTTTGACAATGTTTTCAGTTCAGTTCTAAAATACAAATTTTGTTCTGTTGCCGGGTGTGTGCTACTTACATGTCATCTCAGCACTCAGGAGGCTGAGGTAAATTCCAGGATATCCTGGGCAACCTGAGTTCAAGGCCAGCCTGGACTGTATAGAGAAACACTGTCTCAAAAAAAGGTACTTTTGTTATAATTTGTATCTACTTTTATCAAAACTTTCAGAGACTTGGAGCCAATGCTACTTTGGACACTTGTCACTATCTTCAAGTAGCTAAACACTATAATCAGTTTCTAAAATGAAATCCATGAGGAAGATGTAGTTCACTTGTTTAGTAAGTAGTTTCCATTATGTCAGGTTAGGGTTACACCGTTAAGCTGCCAAATAACAGGTTCAATTTATTCACAAGGTACCACTTGTTTATTTTTATTTTCTGCATCATTTCAACAAACTTGATCCTATTTGATTTCATTTGTTCTTAGAAGATTAGAATTAGTGCATTATTAGATGAAGGAGTTACTGCTGTAGGCATGTGTGGGTGAATAATTTACAAATGAGTGTCCAGTTTTCTGGGATCGCTTCTCGGCCTTTTGGCTAAGATCATAGTGCAGTTTTCTGGGATCCATCTACATGGCTTCAACAGTAAGAGCTGACCTCCTACATACAAAGTTATCCAGAAAGATGGGTCCAGTGTGGCTCAGAAGCATCATCAAAAACCCAAGTCCTTTCCATCTTTCCCCATCTCTGTTTTCATCAGATCAACGTGTTTCCTCTCATAGTTAGTTTTGTAGCAGTTCCAGATGTCAAGCACAGCCATAACTGTGTTCTCCTGAAAAAGTGGAACACTTTCCTTTTATATTATGGAGAAAAACCAGAAAGCCCCACAGAGTTCCACCAAGATCTCTTGCCTTACATGGCTTCGACCACCACTTCTACCACCTTCCTAACCACAGTAGTTACTAGATAGTAAGTAAATAGTATCCAGTATTTTCAGCCTTTGTAATGACAGATGACATTTGCCAGCAGAGTTCTGGGAGAGACAGTAGGTAGGGAAACATGCTTATTTTCTTTCCCAACAGATTTATATTTGTTGTTGGGTCATGTTAGTGAAAACCTAAGGGGTTGGTCTAGGCAAAGGTCTGCTATAGGACTGCTAGGAATACAGAGCACGAAGGTATATTTGAAATTTTCAGTCCATAGCAAAACTTAACAAAAAGTAGAGCTTGGGGTCGCCGGGCATGGTGGCTCACGCCTGTAATCCCAGCACTCGGGAGGCAGAGGCAGGAGGATTGCTGAGTTTGAGGCTTGCCTGGACTACATAGTGAGCTCAGGGCCAGCCTGAACTACAAAGCAAGACCCTGTCTCAAAAAAAAAAAAAAAAAAAAAAGTAGAGCTTGGGGATGGGGAGAAGCTATTAAATATTTTAAGATGATTAAGGCTATTGTATTGAAAAAACTCAGTGGGTTGTTAGGCCTATAGTGGCTCCATTCATTTTCCATGAGTTCCATCATTTCTTTCTGAGGTTGTATGATTTTCATTTCAACATTTGTTTAACTAGCTACTTTTTCCCCCAAACAGAAAAGGCAGTGGAGTTTAGCTGAGCTGTGAATGATTTAGCCTTGGTGTAAGTTGCAGCTCTTCTTGTTATAACTTTCATGATATCACACAGAAACATAAACTGAAAGGTGAAAAGAGTTGACGAGCTTTCCCGTGATGGTTTTTGAACCACCATTCTGATGATAACATAGAAAGAAGTTTGTTTGTTTTTTAAGCTCTCTTTTTTTTCCCCAATACCTGGAATTGAACTTGGGTTCTTGTGTTTTCAAGGTGGGCACCATACCACTTGAGCCAGATCCCTGGCCCAAGATAAAGATTTTAGACCAGATGAGCATGATGGTACCACCTCTAATCTCAGTATTTCTTAATACTTGGGAGGCTAAGGTAGGAGGATCATGAGTTTGAGGCCAGTGTTGAACAATTTAGGGAAATCCTTTCTCAATACAGAAGGTGTTAGGATAGAGCGCTGCCATTGAGCTCTTTTTCTTTTTCAGTTTGAAACAGTCTGTCTAAATTACCTAGGCTGGACTAGAACTCGTTATCCTGCTGCCTCAGCCTCCTAAGGAGATAAAATTACACGCATGTGCCACCACTCCTGACCACAAACAAGGAACTTTATCTGTATTAATGATTAAATGATTTATGGTCTGTTAAAAGTGTTGGTTGCTAAATAGTAAATATATTCCTTATAATATCAGATATTGTTGGGAATTGATGTTTATTATATTTGAGTGGTGGTAGGGGGGGTCCTCTGTCCACATCATTATTCTATAAAGAAATAGGAAAAAATTTCAGTTTCTTTTAAATCTTACTTGGCTCATGGCAAACTACTGATATCACAGGTAGGAGGATTTCTTCTCTGTCTATCCCTTTAGATTTTGTAAGACTTTAGAGAACACAGGATCTATATAGCCATATTGTCTAGACTGAAACTTTAGCTTTATTTAGTATGTACTATGTAACTGAGGTAAATTATTTTATGTTTTTAAATTTTCTCTTTAAGCATTAAAGAGTAAATGGTTTTGAGTTCACTTGTAAAAGAAGGCTTCTTGGCTCCTTTGTTTTCAAATATAATGTACTTACTCTGTGAATTTTACTGTGAATATATGTTGTAATTTTTTTCTCCATATTACTGTTAATAATAGAATTAATTGGTTTCTGCCAGGGACCCCTTTTATATGCAGGCTCCTGCCTGTGCAGCATCTGCTTTTGCATAGAAGCACAAGTTGATTTTTTCAAGGCCAGATCTGATTGTGAGAATAGTAGTAAAATCAAAGATTTTTGTTACCAAGATCTTTACTCTCATCATTTGTACTGATTTATTACATTTTTACATTTTTTTTGTATAGATAATACACCTTCAATATCAGTTCCCTAATTGTGAAATGCTACACAATAAAGGGCCAGTAAATTAGTTAAAAATAAGAATTTTGTATATCTAGATGTCCCCTAAAGCCTCATGTGTTCATAGGTGGGGCTTTTCAAAGGTAACTGAATCTAGGGTTTATGAATGTCTATTAAGTGTGTGATAACTAAACCAGTCCACTTATTTAGCATAGTTCTGGGTGTGGATAAGGCAAGGCCTTGGTCTGGTTAGTACCACCCAAAAAGCTGATTGATGTCCTGGACAGGTTAAAAGAGAAAGGGAGGCTGCCTTGCTGCTTTACTTTCCTACCTGCCCTGGATTGTTTCTCCTCTCTGATGCTGTCTGCCCTGCCAGCCTTCCTTTTAGCCAGCTGATTACAGACTGAAACTTGTACAAACTCTGAGTGAAAGTAAACTTTTGGTCCTTTAATTTTGAGTGTTGAGTATTTAGTCTCAGCAACAAGAGAAGTTAGAGACTTAAAAGTATTAAATAAAAATTAATCATTACTATCATATTCAGTTGCTTCAGACTTCTTTCTCCTTAGCCAGAAGCATGGCTTTTAGTCTGACCTGTCTTTTCAATACTTATATCACCACATTACTGCAAGTTGTAATGTTATTTGTTACAATTGCCACCAAACTCATGTCCTGGCAAATGTTTTTTTCTCTTCATGGACTCTGAAAACAGTCACAATTTGTTGATGGTAATTATGTAGATATATTTTACATGTATGTAACTTCATACATAATTGTAGGTACAGAAAGTACTTAAATGTTATATATTTCTGCCTTATGGTGATCAAGGGACAGTGTATGAGATACTATGCATTAAATTGATGATAAATTAATAGAGATCATATTATAAAGTTTATTGTGTTGTCAATTTTAGGTTTCTTTTCACATTTGTTATACAATTTTATAATATGTAATTTTATGATCCTGTAATATCTAAGAACATTAATTTATGACAATTAAATTGTTGCTTAATTTTTAAAAAATAAGAACTTTGGGAGTCTGGGGATTTAGCTTAGTGGAGCTGCAAGGTCCTGAATGCAATCCCTGATACCAGAAAAAATAATTATAGAAATTAAAAATAAGAATATCTGCCGGGCGTGGTGGCTCACACCTATAATCCCAGCACTCGGGAGGCAGAGACAGGAGGATTGGTGAGTTCAAAGTTTGCCTAGGCTACGTAGTGAGCTCAGAGCCAGCCTGAACTACAAAGCGAGACCCTGTCTCAAAAAAAAAAAAAAAAAAAAGAATATCTGTGGGTCAGGTAGCACACTTTGTAATCCCATAACTCTGGAGGCTGAGGCAGGAGGCTTCCTGTGAGTTCAAGGCCACCCCAGGCTCCATGGTGACTTAAAGGTCAGCTTCAATTATATAGCAAGACCCTCTTTCAGTCAATCAATCAGTCAGTCAATGAAGAAAAGAACTACAAGAAGCCAGTTTGAAGAGTCAAGGAAAATCTATCTTCATCAGATTGAGCTGCCATAACAAATACTATAGACAAGTGAAACAACAAGAAGACTTCCTCAAATTCTAGAAGTCCCAGAGCAAGGTCTGGTAGGGTCAGTTTCTAGTGGGTGCTCTCTTACTGGCTTTCACACAGCCACCTTGTCACTGTCTTCACGTGGTGGAAAGAGATCATTTTCTCTCTTCTTCTAAAGTCACCAGTTCTGCTAGTTTAGGGTCCTAAGCTTATTTGTTTCTTAAAACTCCTATCATCAAATAGAGTCACATTAGGGGTTAGCCTGTCGACATGAGTTTTAGGGGAAGGCATGGTTCAGTTCATTGGCATTCTGATCCAGCCTTCTAAAATTCACACCTTTATTGTATTCAAAACACATTCAGTCTTGCTGAGTATGGCAGCGCATGCCAGTAATCCCAGCACTTGAGAGGCTGAGGCTAGAGGATCTCATCAAGAGTTTGAGGCCAACCTGGGCTACATAGGGAGTTCAAGGCCAGTGTGAAAAACATAGCAACACCCTATCTCAAAAACAAAACAAAAGGGCCGGAGGGTTAGCTCAGTGGTTCTGGTGCCTGCCTCGCAAGCAAGCGCAAGGACCTGAGTTCGATCCCCGGTAACCACATATAATGCTGGGCGTGGAGACTCACACCCACCAACAATCAACACCGCATACCACAATGCCGGACGTGGTGGCTCACGCCTGTAATCCCAGCACTCGGGAGGCAGAGATGGGAGGATTGCTGAGTTCGCGGCAGCTTGCCTGGGCTACATAGTGAGCTCAGGGCCAGCCTGAATTACAACGTGAGACCCTGTCTCAAAAAGAAAAAAAAAAAAAATCCACCATCACATTGAATCCTGTTCCAACAATCCTCAAGTCTTAATTCATTCCAGAACTTACTTTGAAGTATAAATTCCAAACTGTAATCTAAATGAAATCTAAATCTAATCTAAATGTCAACAAAAGCAAATCCGGGTATATTTTATCCTGAGTTCTCCAGCTATGAACCTGTGAAACCAGACAAGTTATATGCTTTCAAAGTACAAGAGTGGGACAGAGCTAGGATAAATATTCTCATTCCAAAAGAGAAATCTGAAAAAAGGAAGGGGTAACAGATCCCAAGCAAACCAGATACCTAGAAAGGAACATTTCATTAGCTCTTCAAGCTGGTCGCTCTTTGCGACTATTCCCTGCATGCTCACTGAGGCCTATGGTAAAATCATTATCCCTGCTGCCTTCTGATCTTTTTTCCCTTTTCTTAAAGTACGAGACATGTTTGTAGCTGGATAGCTGTCTTGCCTGGTCTTGGGGAATCTAAGTCCGACAGCTATCTTTTATGGTGTGCCATTTTTTCTGTCCCTTGGCTTTCTCATTTTTTGTAATATAGACAGACTGAAATTCTTCTAAAGTCTAAGTTCTGGCTCCTTTTTACTTAACAATGCCTTCTTCAGTCCATCTCTCAACAGTCACATTTTACTGTAAGCATTTAGGATCCAGGCAGCACCCACATTTTACTGAGAAATTTCCTTAAAGACTGGGCATTTAGTTCATTGGCACCATGCCTGCCTTGTAAGCACAAGGTCCTGAGGTTGATCTCCAGAATCGGAAAAAAAGAAAGAAATTGCCTTAGGTACCAAAGTGTGGTGTCACACACCTGCAATTCCATCACTAGGCAGGCTGAGGCAGGAGGACCACCACAAGTTCAAGGTCAGCCTGAACTGTGTAGTGAGACCTTGTCAGAAGAAAGACAAACAAAAAGAAATTTCCCTAAGTAATCCAGTCATGGTGACTTTCACCTATAATTCCAACATTGTGGAGGTTGAAGTAGGAGAATCACTAGTTCCAGCCAGGCCTGAGCTATATAGCCCCTCTCCCAAAGAAAAAAATCAAAGATAAAGGAATCTCCCTAGCTGAATTTCTAATTTTATCATTTACAAGTTGTGCCTTCCACAAAACTACAAGTCAACTAAGTTCTTCACTATATATAAAGATCATCTTTGCTCCAGTGTCAATAAGCTATTCCTGATTTTTGTCTTGAGACTCCTTTGGAGTGGTTTTTCATGTACATGTTTCTACCAAAATTCTGTTCATGATTATGCATTCTCTAAGAAGATGGAGACTTTCTTTCCAGCTTTCCTTTTAATTCCTGAACCTTTACCAGAATTGCCTTTAATTGGCCATATTTCTACTAACTGTTCCTTTATAACAACTTAGGCTTTTCTTGCCTCTTTCTACTTCAGAACTCTTCTATCTTGACTAGGTGTAGTGGCACACACCTGTAATCGCAGCACTTAGGAAGGCTGACGCAAGAAGATCTCAAATTTGAGCTTCACCTGTCTCAAAATGAAAAATAAAAGAGCTGAGAAGGTAGCTCACTGAAGAGGTTCTGGGTTCAATCCCCAGTACATGGCACATTCCTTCAGCCTCTATCTGTTTATCTTGTTCTAAAGTGACTTTCATATTTTTAGGTATTATTTCATAGTACCAAAATTTGCTCTGATCTGACAAAATGCCACTGATGGCTTAAACAACAAAAATATATTGTCTCACAGCTCTGGAAAGTCCTAGATTAAGGTCTGGAAAGGAGCTGGAGTTGCAATTTAGTAGTAAAGTGTTTGCTTAGTATATACTTAGTGTTTATTTCCTTTTACTTCCTGAACCTTTACCAGAATTGCCTTTAATTGGCCATATTTCTACTAACTGTTCCTTTATAACAACTTAGGCTTTTCTTGCCTCTTTCTACTTCAGAACTCTTCTATCTTGACTGGGTTCAATTCCTAGTACAGGAACAGTGGCCAAGGAGATAGCTCAGTGGCACTGCACCAGCCTGGCACATCCAAGGTCCTGAGTTCAATCCCCAGTTGTGCAAAAAAAAAAGAAAAGAAACATCTCACTATAGGAGCCAAGGAACAAAGGAGGAAAGAGGATCTGCAGAACAAGTTTCTAGTAAACATCCTTTTCTTGAGTGGCAGGTGGCCACTATTATCTCCTAAAAACCGTATCTCCAGGGCCAGAGATTTAGCTCAGTGGTTCCAGCACCTGCCTCACAAGCGCAAGGTCCTGAGTTCGATCCCCGGTAACCACATACAACAATACCGGGCATGGTGACTCATGCCCACCAGCAATCAGTACCACATACCACAGTGCCGGGCATGGTGGCTCTAACCTGTCATCCCAGCACTCGGGAGGCAGAGACAGGAGGATTGCTGAGTTCGCAGCGGCTTGCCTGGGCTCCACAGTGAGCTCAGGGCCAGCCTAAACTCCAAAGTGAGACCCTGTCTCAAAAAAAAAACCATATCTCCAAATACAGTCACATCGGGGACTTCAGCATAACATAAATTTTTTTTTTTTTGGAGACAGGGTCTTTCTT
>PVIC010013474.1:6611-38116 GCA_004025085.1 Thryonomys swinderianus
GAGTTCGATCCCCGGTTACCACATATAATGCTGGGCGTGGTGGCTCACGCCTGTAATCCCAGCACTCGGGAGGCAGAGACGGGAGGATTGCTGAGTTCGCGGCGGCTTGCCTGGGCACCATAGTGAGCTCAGGGCCAGCCTGAACTACAAAGCAAGACCCTGTCTCCAAAAAGCAAAAAAAAAAAAAAAAAAAAAAATTTAAAAAAGACACTTTATGAATGAGCATGAGCGCATTCATTCTTCACAACTCAGGGAAGCAGGACTTAGGATGATTCCTACTGAACCAATGAGGAAACTGAGGCACAGAGCTTGGTGACTTGTCCAGGGTCCCTTAGCGAAGTAACAGTATCCGCTACCCATGAGCAATGCAGTACTTCCCTACCTAGAGTACCCATCACCCCCTGTGCCATCCTGAAGGCTGCCTCACTCAGAAAGTCCATCCAGATCAACACCTCCCTCGCTGGCCAATCATTCCGGTCCCCTTGTAGCCTTTGTGACAGGCTGACCTGACCTTGGGGGACTTCTGTTCTGTTTAAAGTCTTAAATTGAGAGATCAAAACCTGAGTCTATGAATGTAAGAAAATTAAATTATGAGTAGTATTTCTTCATTAAAGGACTATACTGTTGAGACCTCATCTGGTTTGACACCATAAAGCAGAAGTGGGGGGAGGTAAGCAGCTGGCAGACCTGGATCCCTCCATCTTCATCTCTAGAGAAGTGGGGTGCTTTAGTACTGCCCCCTCCTTCTCATGATTGCTTTTATTTTGTTTTCTGAGACAGGGTCTCACTATGCAGTTCAGGCTGGTCTGGCACACACTATGTAGTCCAGACCAGCCTTGAATTCACCATCTTCCTGCCTCCGCCTCCCTAGTGCTGGGATTCCAGGCATGAGCCACTGGGCCTGACGACCTTCTTGCAATGGACGGTACAGTGTGGAGTGGAGCAGCAGCTCGGAAATGTCAGCAGAGCTGTCAGCAAGAGGGAGACAGAAAACTGAAGAGCCCAACCTGTGACTTCTTCAGCACCTGCACCTGGCATCACCTAGCGTACTACACTGCAGGCCTGGACCTCGGAGCCCGAAGGAGCCACTCTGTCACTCAGGGCAGAACAGCCTTAAGGAGTTACCAGCAACAGGCCCCTCAAACCCTTCCTGTGAGGGCTCAACGACTGTTTGCAACTGATGTTGCAGAGTTTCCATCCAAACTTACCCTGGCCAAGGTAGTACAGGAAGATCACAAGTTCAAGGCTCAGCTGGGAAACTTAGCTAAAAACTGTCTCAAAATAAAAAATAAAAGAGTGGTGGACGTCACTAACTAGTTCCTGTGTTCACTCCACTATAACACACACACACACACACACACACACACACACACACACTTCAAAGTTCATTGCCTCCAAGGGAAGTTTATTTAGAAGATTCATATACTTTGTAGAATTCATTTTCCAGAGATATGAACGAAATATGTACACATAGCTGGGCGTGGTGGCTCACGCCTATAATTCCAGTACTCAGGAGGCAGAGGCAGGTGGATTGCTGAGTTCGAGGCTTGCCTGGGCTACATAGTGAGCTCAGGGCCAGCCTGAACTACAAAGTGAGACCCTATCTCAAAAAACTTAGAAAAAAAAAAGAAAAGACAATATTTTGGCCCTCTTTTAATCTTCTTCTTACCTCAATTTCAAAACACTTCTTGTTGAAATATTAATTATTAGAAGGAAAAGAAGAGTTCGTCATATTTGATGGAAATTTTCACACAGCTGTTCTGATGGAACTTCCTGTTCTTCAGTGACCAGGTACAGCCATGTGTAATTCTTACTATCAAACCATGGTGGGCACCAAAAGGTAAGAGATATTTTTGCTTGTGGCTTATGGACTCAGTTGTATTCATTGTTCTACTCAAAACACAACCGTATACAGAAACAGGAAAGGGAGAAGGAGGTATCTCTGCCACTGGTCAGCTCTGTCCTCATCTCCCATAGAGTTGTCATTGACACGGTGGTTCAGAGAGCTCGTTACAGGGGACAGACTGCTATTTTTGATAATAGAGATTTAAACCAGGGCTTTGTACAAACTATATAAGCACTCCACCTCTGAGCTACTTCTCCACCTCTTTTTATTTGTTTATTTATTTTGAACCAGATCTCCCTAAATTGCTCAGGCTGGGCTCAGGCTTGAGATCCTCCTCCCTCAAGCTCCTAAGAAACTAGATTATGGGCTTGCAGCACTATGCTTGGGAATAGGGGTGTTTCTTGCGTGAGTCTGCAGTATTTTTCAAGCACAGGTATTGGCACATTGGTGGACTTAATGGCCAGTCTAGCCACAGATTTTGCAAAACTAGTATGAAAATGCTTTTCAGGTTTAAGGGAATGGTTAGCCTAAGATTATTGTTAGATTATAGATAAACCCCAACCAACATAAATGAAGCAATAAGAGTGGGTGATGTCAGGTGAGAAGGGTGGCACATGCCTATAATCTCAGGACTTGAGAGGCTGAGGCAGAAGGATCTCCGTGAATCCAAGGATACCTTCCGGTGGGTGTATAATGAATTCAAGGGCAGAGTGAATTGAGGGAGACCTTGGTTCAGAGAGGGGCAGGAAGGGAGAGGGAGAAAGGGAGAAATTGCTAGTAAGTGCTATGAAAACTTGAATGAATACCTACAAAATCTTAAACTGTGGAATAATTAGAAAACAGAAGCCATAGTGCAGTTTAGTGGTAGAGCACTTGCCTAGCAATATGAAGCCCTGGATTCAATCACCAGCACCACAGATGAGAAAGAGAAAAACACAGAGAGAAAGAGAGGCAGCAGAAAGCAAGGAAAAAAAAAAGAAACTGTATGCACAAATTCTTAAAAATGACTTGAAAGCAATTCTCAGCAGTTTATATGTACATGGAGTAAAAGATGAATAACTAACCACATGAGAAGTGGGTGTAAAGCAGGATAACAGCACAAAAATAAGGTAAAGCAAAAAATACAGTCAGTCCTCAAACTAGGGACCCTAAGTATTATCTCAGGGGCTGGAAATAGTCCATAATTTGGTTCCTTATAGCTGCAACATTATTGCTAACATGATTTCTAGTGTAAATGAGATAGTCAAAGCAGTTACCGTCAAATCAGCGTCTCCTCCTATATTCCACACTCCTAAGAGTAGCTCCAGGGATCTCTCGAGGCAAGTACTGACATACAACATCTGCTTCAGGGAGTCTCCCTGTTCGTGTCCTCAGTGTCTGCACAGGGCGAATGTTAAGAGGAACCAAGATAATGGGGCCCCTAATGACCCTTTGCTGGTCTGCTGGCTTCCAAAAATGAACTGAGATGGTCTAGAAGTGCAAAGAGTGTGTGTCAGTGGCCCTGCTAAACCCTACAGCGACAGGCCGGGCTGTGTGACTCCTGGGCTCTGAATGGGACACAGGTACTTGCCCATGACGTGGCAGGCAAAGGACTCACAGGCACTGGCCACCAGCTGCCTCACAGACGAGCTTCTGTCAAATAAGATGAAACAAATGTGCCTTGCCTGGTGAGTAACATTTCCCTACAAATGGTAGGGAAAAGCGCCAGCAAAATAAGTACACCAGAGGGGCTAACTGAAATACAAAAGAAAACATTTCAGGTGATGGAAAAGGTTGATGAGCCGGCAAAGAAATAGTTTTGTAGGTTAGTGTGATCTACTTTCCAGATCTTTCTCTTACTGGGTTGTTTTGAAATGATACTGACTTGTTTACCTGTTCGCAGTTCAGAAATATAGGTATAATTAGAGCAATCTCCTCCTATGTGTGACCTGGGAAATAACAGTCGAGGAATGAACAAAAATTACCTTTTTTTTTTTTTTTTGAGTCAGGATCTCGCTAGTTCAGGCTGGCTCTGAGCTCACTATGTAGCCCAGGCAAGCTGCCATGAACTCAGCAATCCTCCTGTCTCTGCCTCCCGAGTGCTGGGATTACAGGCGTGAGCCACCACGCCTGGCACAGTGGTATGTGGTATTGATGGCTGGTGGGCGTGAGTCACCACACCCAGCATTGTATGTGGTCACGGGGATGGAACTCAGGGCCTTGTGCATGCGAGGCAGGAGCTGGAATGAATGAGCTAAATCTCCGGCCTGAACAGAAATTACTTTTAAGGCTGACACATTTCTGCTGATTTGTATGGAACATCAAAAAAGCACTGCCGAATGTGATGATCATTTTCCCAGCAAGGCTGTGGAGTTCTGTTTATAATTCTTGTTTTCTAGTTATTGCCTAAGCATAAGCACAACACCAGCGACAGCAGAATCCCGGTGGGCAGCAAGCCCATGGCCTGAACACCACAAGTTAAGGAAGGTTCAGGCTTCCACCTTCTGGAATGCACACACAGTTCAGCCCTTTGGTGGGGATGGCCACAGAACGGAAGGAGAAGGTAATTCACAGGGCACATTCTGTGTCCCGTAAGACAACCTAATACAGTTTCTTATTTTCCAGAGTGCATTTTAAAACCTTAAAAAAAAGTTTTTAAAAAAAAACTGTTTAGAGGCTAAAATGTCCTTGGTTCCTTTTTAGCTAGCTGCTTCCATCAGGCAGTTGGCCAAAGGAAGAAGAAAAATCCCAGTGGCCTAAATATCACTCACCAAAAATATGACTAAAATTAGGGCAGAAGTAAAGATGAGGCCCCTGAGGACTGGTCGGTGATGGGAATTCTCTGGGTACAAAGGCTCCTCAGAGAGTTCACAGCCCTGGTCCCCAGGGCACACCGGAGGACTGTCCCTTCACACAACTTAAATTCTGGGGCCAAGTGTTGGCTTATTCTATGCCTTCCAATACCTTAATATGGATTCACAGAAAAAAGTGGCAATAGGGTATAGAGCTTTGGGAGTCAAAAGTTTGGTCTCAAAGTGCAGAAAGTTTATTTCTAGGTAAAGCAAGGCATATTTGCACTGTGAAAATGTTTCAATAGCATGTATTAGGAAATATTTACTCACTGTTCAGAACATAGCACATTAACACTAGTAATTCCTACCAAACTTCCTGTCCTTGGTACTAGAAATGGCACTGCTTCTCATCCCCTGGATGGGAGATACCCCCACACGCTGGGGGTGGGGAGGGTGATGGATCACACTCTGGTCTAGTCCTAGATGCTTCAACTAGTATTTTCTTGATCTGCACTGAAAGGATATAATAATTCCCTTTAATTCACCTCCTTCATTTTACAGAACAGGAAGCACAGGGTGATAGAGTTTGAGTTCCCATTTTCTCTTTTGCCATCATTGCTTGGCTCTTAAGTGCTCCTGTGGTAAAGACTCCTGTGATAAAGGCCCGGTCCCCATCTGACTGCATTTACTGGGAGGGGCTTTGTGAGGTGGGAGCTCAGGGAGAGAAGGTGGATCTTGGGACTATGCCCAGAAGAGGACATTGGGACTCTGGCCTCCTTCTCTCACTTTGCTTCCTGGCTGCCACAAGGTACACAGTGTCCTCTGCCACACACTCCTGCTGCCATGAGGTTCTGTCACAGCGCAGACCAAAAACTAACAAGGGTCAGCTGGGGGGGGTGGTTAGTTTAATGGTTATGATGCTTGTCTGGCAAGCACAAGGTCCTAAGTTCACTCCCTGGTACCAAAAAAGAAACCACAAAACTAACAGAGTCATTGTAGACTGAAGCTTCTGAAATCATGAGCCAGAATAAACCTTCCTTCTTTTTAAGTGGACTGTCTTAGGTTACCTCATTATAGTGATGGGAAGCTGACTCACAATAATGCCCCAGTTTGTTTCTTGATTATATCACTCAGCCATGCACTCCTGCACTAGGATGACCCTAGTTCTTGGTGCTCCTTCCTATTATAGCTTCAATCCCAGAAGACCCACGGGTAGACTTTTCACTGCCAGTGTCCTCGGTTACAACTGCTTGTAGCTAGGTACAGGGGAGTAAAGGACTCTCCAACCAAGGGCCTGGACCTAAAAATGAGGGACATACTCTCATGGAGATACTGTTTATTGATATTATACAGAACAATATTGGCCAAGTTTTTGCTTACCCTCATCAGTTAAAGGAAGCTTCAAGGTTCATGAGTCAGAATCACATGCTCTGGATTTTTGGGAATACTGTATTTGGCTCTATTGCTATGTATATGAAGCCCCAACTTACATTTCTCATCACTTCCACTTACCTATTCTTTCTACTCCAGTGTCATGGAGAGCATGCAGATTGTCCTAACCCCGTCCCAACTTCCTCACACACCCAGCACACACTCCCCCCTGAGACAGAGCGTTGCCCTGTTAGATCTCTCCCCAGGAAGGGAGGACTCATAGTCAGTCCCAAGCCAATGGCTTTAAATCTTGCAAATTTCCAGGAAGTCTTCCTTTCATTCACTCTTATTAAACTTCACAACTATTGGGTTAATAACCAAGAGTGAGGATGGGAAAGCATCCCAAGATCTGTTCAAGTTTATACCTTCCACAGAATATACATTCCAACAGAGGGGGCTAAGAGCATCATGTATCCAGTTATTTCCATGTAAAATGGGAGACTTGCCATTTATGCCAAAGAAATTTTGTCTCACAGAGAGGAGGAAGGAAGATTTACTTCCCTCTCATAAGGAAAAGAGAATCCTCTCAGGTGCCTCAGGGTTTTACACAGTGGAAGTCACCCTCATTTAAGTGGTCTGTGTATTAATGTGGAATAAATTTCAAGGGCAGAAACATAGAAAGTGGGTGTATTATTTATAGAAAGATTGTCTACATTTTCCATGTGCATATGTGCATACAAGAATTTATAAGATGGGAGGAGAGTCTTTTTCAGAAAAAGAAAAGAGCAGTATAGTTCTCTGTGTTTTTTTACAGGTTTGTTTATGGCCTGTCATGTATACATGCTTTCTCATGGGTGCAACACACTCGCTCATGGGTGCTACATGCTTTGCTGTTTGACAATGTGCTATGCCCACAGCCTGAGCCAGCTGGCTGTTTGTTGGAGCAGCTGATTGATTTCTGTTAGACAAGAAGGTAATTCAGGGCCAAGGATTTAGCTTAGTGGTTCTGGTGACTTCCTGGCAAGTGCAAGGTCCAGAGTTCGATCCCTGGTACCACATATAACAGTGCCGGGCATGGTGGCTCATACTATAAGTCCAGCACTCGGGAGGCAGAGGCAGGAAGATTGCTGTGAGTTCGAGGCTAACCTGGGCTACATAGTGAGCTCAGGGCCAGTCTGAACTACAAAGTGAGACCCTCCCCTCCCCTTTCTCCCAAAAGAAGGTAATTCAGTCAACTCATGAAGTCAGTTAATTTTTTAGTTAAAGCAGCCAGTGGTTTTTAGATTGTGTAGGTAGATAGAGGTGGAGACAAGGGCTGTATGTAACAACACATCCATCACAGCACCATTCTGTTTTCTCATAGCTGTCACACACACCATACTGTGTTCGAGTATTAAGGACTATTATGGGATGGATGAGCTTCTGATCCATGGAGTACCCAAAATGCAACCACATGACTGTAAGATTTTAAAGTCAGTTTGCCCGATGCCCTAGTAACTATGACAAGCTAGAAAACAAAGGGTTCCCAGGGCCAACATGCAATACTTTCTCCTATTACTTCTTTGGACCATTTAGGGCTCCTTCCCCCCATCTTATAAATTCTTGTTAACAAAGATTCAGGACTCTTCCTTAGAAGACACCAGGCAATGACCCCAGCCCATACATAGGAGAGCATGCCTAATAGCAGCCCCCAGTGCAGACCCACGGCACTGAGTGGCATCTGTGTTCCGGAAGTCCCCTGAGCTGTGTCTGCGCAACAGAAGTGTCATGACGGCGGGCAGAGCATTGCAGTTCAAAGCTAGGACCCTGGGTCTCTACCTCAGGACTATGCCAGTTGTTCTAGAAGAGCACAGGCTGAGCCTGACTGTGAGGGGAACTATATCCTCCTCTTCGTGTGACCACTTGCCTTCGTGAAAGGAGGGAAAGGAGAGGTGACCCCTAAAACTGTGTGTCCTAAGACGTCCTGTCTTCATGTGACATTTATTACATTCCATTATGCTATTTCCTATCCATGAGGGTTCCCAAATGAACTTCTAGATGTGCTTATGCTCACCAGTAAATCTAACTCAGTTACCTAAAAGGACTTCTGATTTTTTTAAACAGTCACATTTTGACATTCCACACATGGCATTTCAAAGAAATATTCACTTTAAAAAGCAGTCGGGGGCCAGAGATTTAGCTCAGTGGTTCCAGTGCCTGCTTTGCAAGTGCAAGGCCCTGAGTTCCATCCCGGTAACCACATACAATGTTGGGCGTGGAGACTCATGCCCACCAGCCATCAATACCACATACCACAGTGCTGGGCTTGGTGGCTCATGCCTGTAATCCCAGCACTCGGGAGGCAGAGACAGGAGGATTGCTGAGTTCCAGGCTTGCCTGGACTACATAGTGAACTACAAAGCGAGACTCTGTCTCAAAAAAAAAAAAAGCAGTTGGAACTGGAGCTCAGTCATAGAGTCACTGCCTAGTGTGTGTGAGGCTTTAGGTTCCACCCCCAAAACCACAAAAATAAAGAATGAGGTTTGATTTCACTTTGCAAAAATCTGGCCTCAGTGTTCTTGCCTCAGAGTCAGGCTTTACACATTTTCAGAATGCGGATTGAAAGCATTGGACATGAAGTCTAGGAAGAATCCAGAGTGGCCAGGATATTGCTGGTCACCTGCAGAGCTGTGCCTGGCAGAAAGGCAGCAGAAAATAGTACCTCTTGCCCTCAGGCAACAGAGAGAAAGAAACTGCGGGGCGGGAGCTGCAGGCTGTGGCTCCGGGCTCTGGCTGTGGATCTAGCTTGGAATCTATTCACTTTTTTTTTTTTAATGGGAAATGTTCAGCTTGCTGATTCTTATTTTTACCTTATTTCTAGAACCCACGAAGCCATGACCTCAAGAAAGAACGCACAGTGTTTTATGACCTGGGCACACCAAATTACTACTTCCTCAATGCTCTTGCCACTAAAAGATCACATCTTTCTTCGTTAATTCTTTCTTGTTTTGGTACCGGGCCTTGGATCTAGGGGAACTCTATCTCTAAGCTACATTCCCTGCTGTTTTGTTTTGTGACAGGGTTTCACTAAGTTGTCCAGGCTAGCCTCAAACTTGCAATCTTCCTGCCTCAGCCTCTCAAGTCGCTGGGATTACAAGTGAGTGCCACCAGGCCTGGTTGTAGAAAGTTTTGTCAAAAAGGAAAAAAGGGCTGCTGATTCCTACAGAGCATAGCTAAGCAGAGCTTTTTAATCAAGACATCACTAAACAGGTAATGGCAGGACAACCCTGGGAGCCTGACTAGACAACTTAGCAAGATCTGGTCTCAAAACAAAGAGAGTAGCTCTGTGCAAAGGTCTCTGGGTTCGATCCCCAACAACTGCTTGCATTCCAATTAAGACATGAACTGATCGAGTCACATCAATACATTAGACTTCAAAGAAAGTAATCCACCTACATTCAGATGAATTGAATTCTCAATTAACATACACAATGTATAAAACTATAAAAGAAAAGCAACACTACCTACCCATAATAGAGTTGCCTGTTTCTTCCAAAGCCTGGGTTTCTGGAACTGATGAACAAGTACAAGAGTTGTTCCTGACACTAGGAATAAGAGGAGCCAGGAAAACATCGGTCTCGAAATGGGAATCTGCAGCCGGGAACATCCATCTCCATTCACACACGACCAGAGCAGTTCAAGGAGGGAAGCGCCAGTGAGCTTCCAAATCAATATGGTGAAGTATGGAGATGGATCTTTTCCCAGAGAGAGCACATTAACTAGCTCCTCTCAGTGACCTTTGCCCGCTGGTATATATTAGACTCCACCGCAAACCACATTCTTAAATGGGATCTCCCAATTTGGGTAGCTTTTAATAAAGCACACTGCAGGCAGACCTCAGAGATGCCTACCAAAGACGACAGAGCATCTTTCTGCAGAGGAGAAGGGCCTGTGGAGTTGGCATATAATGTTGGAAATTATAGGCAAGACAGCAGAAATGCAAGCTTTAAAGTAAGGCATATTCTCTGGAGAAGCACTGATTTTTTTCAACAAGAGTAATGAATGTCTTTAAGCAAGATGCCCTATTAATGGATTTAATTCTCTCAAAAAAAGTTCAGGAAAATATAGCATACTGAAGATTCATGCTTCACTTCACTAGGGATCTTGTGATAACATTTTGCCAGATGGGGGGCACACACCTTTGTAAACCCAGCTTACTCAGGAGGCTGAGGCAGGAGGATCACTAGTTTGAGGACAGCCAAGGGCAGCTCAACCAGACCTTGTCTCAAAATACAATTCAAAAGGGTTGAAGATGTAGCTCACTTGGAGAACATGTGCCTGGCATGCTCAAGGACCTGGGTTCCATCCTCAATTTGGGAGAGGCACCATGCCTTGGCAGTCTGGAACCTGTGATTTTGCAGGTCTACTGAGGTGACCAGTGAGTCCAACAGTACTGATCTGAACAAAGTCAAGAAAAGTGCAGCAAACAGCCCTCTTCATGCGCACATGAGCACAGTCTCACACAGACACTCACACGCCAAGCACAGGAATGTGGAGTAGAACTGTACTCTCCAGTGGCCAACCATGGAATCACTCAGGCCTACTGCAATCCCGAGCGCTGCCAGAGAGCGGCCCAGAGATCTGTGTGAACTGGGCCAGTGACGGAACTCCCCAGGTCGTACTTTGGCCCCCCTCAGCCAATTTCTCACTTATACTGGCATAACCCATCCCCACAGCACTGACTGAGCTAATGCAGAGAGAGAACTCAGGCTCCAAGATCATGGTCACTGTTGACTGCGGCAGAGGTTAGAATCAGCTCCTAACCTGCAGCTTGAGCCAACGTGACAGAGATACTCATGTGTGCAGACAAGCACGTCGTGGGGCAGGAATGCAGGCTGACGTGCAGGGTGAGCACCGGCACTCACCTCCCTGCTGTCCCCACGGCCACCTGGCCTCATGGACACCAGCTCCACCAGGACAGCAGCCTGGGCTCATTGGGCGGGCAGGAGGGCCCTGGTTCCCCTGGCTGTTTCTCCCACCATTCTGCTCATTTGTTCATTTGAGAATTCTAATGTGGGAGATGGATTCAGCTGGCATTAAACTTTACTCTTTAGGAAAAAGTAGATGATGAGCATGAGTAATGATATTTAAATCAGTGGTTTTACAAGTGTGGTCAGGAGGTTTGTGAGGTTAAAACTATTTTCTCAATTATACCAAGACATTATTTGCCCTCCGACCCTCAACCTCTCAGGAGCTTTTGGAGGGTCTGGAATGTGGTGACATCATCACTCTGGTGGCAGATGGAATGTGTGCTTGTAAATCCTTCTGCTTTAACTATTTCTGTTTTAGCTCCTGATACATTAATATTGATAGATAAGACTCACGGTGGGCCTGGGGGCATAGCTCAGTACTTAGCATGACCTTGGGCTCCAACCCTCATGTAACCAAAAATATCCATTGAATTTTTAAAACCCTCACAAACTAACTAGCAGGACGTGTGGAGGGGCTGTCATCCCAGCAGCCTTGGAGGCTGAGGCAGGAGCATCACAAGTTCAAGCAACATGAACAACTCAATGAGATCTTGTCTCCAAACAAAAATGTTTTTAAAAGGACTGGGAATGTAACTCGGTGTGAAGGCCCTGAGCCCCATCCTCATTACTGCAAAACAACTCTAACAACAAAACTCACATAAACTGAAGGTCTTTGGGGTCCTCTATCACTTTCAATAATACCAGATGTGCTGAGATCAAAATGTTTGAGAACATCTGCATTAAATCAATATCCATTATTTTTGCATCATCATGAATGAATTTTGGTCAAGTTAAAACCTTGGTGGCAAGGGGCCAGAGATGTACCTCAGGGGTGCCGTGCTTGCCTCACTCACTAGACACGAGTTCCTTAGTTTGATCCCCAGTACAAAACAAACAAACAAAACAAACAAACAAAACTTTGGTAGAGAAACCTCTGAGCTCAAATCACAAGAAGATTTTCTCAGATGGTGCTTCGCTTCCTGGGTTTAGATTCATCAAGGCAATGGCTTCGAGTCTGAGAAGAAAGGCTGGCAAATAAGGCCAGCAGGACGGCTGGTGTGGCAGGGCCCGTGTCTGTGTGTCCACGGGAGGCTGTGAAAGCAGCAGCCCGGGCTGATGCCTGGAGAGATGCGTGGGAGCACAGCAGAGAAAAGCTGGAGGCTGTGCGAAGCTTCCGGGAGGTAAGGAGTTCTCGGACTCTACTCAGACAGCCGCGGTGGCCAGAGAGGCCCCTGCGCTCGCGGGCAGCTGGAGGACGAGGACCGCGAGAGGCAGGGAGACAACCACGGACACTTGGAGACAGTACTGCTTACGGGCTGGGAGGGAGCTCGCCAGGAGCACGCAGGGCGAGGAGGCTTGAGGGATCCTGGGGTGTCAAGCGGAGCGCGGGCAGCGCTGAGACGAGGCCATAACGCCACTGACGACGCACTAGGCCATGGAGGCCGGAGGGGACCTGGGGACCGCGCTCAGGGCAGGGCAGCGGCAGGTGCGCGGCCGGGAAGATCTAGATCTGGGATGAAAGCCCAGGTAAACAAGCGAGGGCGCGGGGTGCGGGCCAGCGCGGGGCCACGGAGAGGAGGGGCGCCTCCGGATGCACCGGGGACAAAACGGAGCTGCAGGGGCCAACGCGGCCCTTCCTGGAGGGAGGGCGCGGAGTGGGGGTCGTGCACGCGGGGCCCGGCCATGTGCGCAGAGGGCGCAGAGGGTCGGCCGGGCGGGAGTGGACGGGACGGGACCGGCGATGCCCGGGGCGCAGCAGGGCCCGCGAGGCCGAGCCGCAGAGCACGAACTCTGCGGATAAAGCCCCACAGCGCCTGCAGAAACTGAAGTCTGTCCACCCTTTGTTCTTCTGTTCCTGATTTTAACCCAAGTGAGGGTTATGGAGGAAAAAAAGGGACACCAGCTTTGTTGAGCCTGTACCCCCTTAGGGGACTTCTATTATTGTACTCAACATATTGTAAAGTAATTAAGTGAGCTTTTCAGTTCTAAAAAAGTTTCCGGAACTCATTCTCCCCCCACCCTCATACCTTTCCAATAATAATAAACTCCATTATTTGGCATAAATAAGACCTGTTTGGCATCCGAATGAAAGGAAGGCTGAATGTCACTCAACAACAGTAGTGAGTCATACTTGACCCTCGTGGCTCGTTTTCCCCACCCGAACTTCAAGCAGCGTGGCTGATCGCTCCACCAGGTAGTGACAGTGACAGACTCCCAGCTACTCCCGAGTGAAAACACCGCTGCTGTCTCTCCGTCCTGTCCTGTCCTGTCCTGTCCTTCCTGAGTGACTAGGGACCATGCAAGGATCACCTTCACCCCACAACCAAGAGAAGGGAAGAGTTGCCCACGCACAGACCATATCAAAGAACTATGTTGGTGACTGAGCAGATATCAAATGCATGTTGATTTCACCTGTTAGTTCAAACAACAAATTGTGTTGGTTTTTGGCTGATGTTTCTGAAAAATAACTCCTCCTGCCGCGGCCTCCTAAGTGCTGGATCATAGACACGCACCACCATGCTGAGCATATTTTTAATTTTTATGTTGAGACAGAGTGTCACTATGTTGCTGAATTGTCCAACTAAGGCTCCGATTTGTGATACTTCTGCCTCAGCCTCCCAGACTGCTGGATTAGGACTGTGCACTACCACACCTGACAACAGTAAGGGACTTTAAAGCATTAAGAAAGGGAGGAGAAAACTAACACTTCTTGAATCTACACTGTCCAACAGGAACTTGATTTGTGACCAGTCATTTAATTCCTATGAAAACCTCAAAAGAGATTAACACCAGGTTTTACAGCTGAGGAGAGAAAGCCTTTGGGAAGCTGATGAGAAAAGGGTGTGTGGCCATTTCTGAGGGTTCCCTGCCCACCCTTAGGCAGAAGAATTGCTGGTTTTCGGAAGCACCCTCTCAGTGACCTCCTGAGCACAAGAATGGGCGAATTCACTGCCTCCATCTGCAACTCCAAGTTACCCGACTGCTGGGACCCTCCTCAGATCAGGCCGGGGCAGAATTCTCACTGCATTAGATCTCAGCGCTGTTCAAAGTAGTATTATTTTTTCTCTGGAAAACCTGACAGTGCTTCAGTCAATATATTTGTTTTCTTATCATATTTTCTACTTGAGAATATAAAGCATTCTGATAGCCCATTGTGTTATGCCAAAATGTTGATTTTTCTCATACTATCAAATCAATGAATTAGAGACAGGTACTACAAAGGGGTTAATGCCCTGCTAATGAAATTGCTTCACACAACTTGTTCTTCATGAGGAATAATGGCCGATCTGTGAAGGTGATGTGGATGAAAGCTTTGGGCTGATCTGAAAGCCTGCCTAACAGGGCTCGTTTAGCTGTTGCAAGGTAAATATCCTCTTATATTCTGAGAGAGTCTATCAAGCTTGAAACCCTCGGTTTGTTTATTTATGTGACTTTCACATGTCTCTGATCAGCTCACTGATGTGAGTTACAGACTACAAATTAACCTTCAAAAACCTAGTATTTTCCCCCTTGAATCTGAACTTCAAAAAGAGCACTAGTAAAATAATCCTTGAGGATCTATGGAAAATATTCTTGATCTCACCACATATGCGTTGTAGGGAAACAGGTGCAGTTTCCTAAAGGCTTAACCGGAGGGGAGCAGAAGTGGTCCACCCGCTGCCTGCAGACCCTCAGCTATGCCGCTTGGTGAAATTACTACTGCTTTTTAATTACTTAGTACAAGCATTTAAAATGAAGATTTATAATAAATATATAATTTATAATAAAGTATGCTCCTCAAAAGCAGAGATTTGTCTTTACTCCTTATGAGGACTCTCCAACCCCCCCATCCTACCTGACACAACTGGCAATGGACATTTATGTACTGGGTGAAAAACGGGCCCTCTAGCTGGGTGTCGTGGTGTCCTCCTGTAATCCCAGGACTCAGGAGGTTGAGGCAGGAGAATCGCTCCAAATTCCAGGCCAGCCTTGGCTGCATAGTGAGTTCAAGGCCAGCCTGAAATAGATAGCAAGGCTTGTCTCCACCAAAACCAAACCAAACCAAAAATAAAAATAAAACAGCTGGAATCTCAAGAGTATCTGACCAGCACGATGGTAATTAAACTGGAAAAAATAGAGATGTCTGGATTCCTATTGCTCAGTGGGCCTTGGGTCATTCCATGTGACCTTGTCCTTTATGTGCAGTAACAGTTATGAACTATATGGGAATCCTCACAATGCATTAAAATTCTTATCATCTTACCTATTTGGATTGGTTAGAAATCATGTACATTCTCATATTTAACTTATGAATTACTTACGAGCTAAGAGAATGTAGAGGAAACATCAAACAGACTACGTTGAAAATTTTCTTGGATAACAAAAGAGAACATTTGTTACTTAAGAGGCTGCTGTAAGAAATTTGTGGGCTGAGGATTTAGCTGCAGTGATACTGTGCCTACCTTAGTAGCACAAGGGCCAGAGTTCGATCCCTAGTTCCGAAAAAACAAAAACAAAAAACTAAATTTGTGGGATAAAATGAATTGATTTGAATTTCAGAAATACAGTAAGTTGAATTCTTGAATACATTTCTTTAGAATTTTTTCATGCTCCACCTTTACCATACTGTTACGTAAACCAACAGAAGTACAGTTACTTATATGACATTAAAGTCATAATACTGTTGTATATGATTAATTGCTATTACTCTCTATAACTACTGTCTCATTTAAATCTGAGTTTTATAAAAACTTATTCAATGATAGAAAAATTCTGACTTTTTGCTTTTAAAGGAAGATAAACATTATTATTTTAAAAATCAGAATTTGAGTCCAATATCATCTACGTTGGAAAACTCAGAGGTATATTGACTAAATCTAATTTATAGAGTATGGCTTACATTATAAGAGCTATCCTAATTCAACACAAAAGCATAAATGCTTTCAGGTCATTTGTGTACATTTTTAAAATGTTGAAAACAGATGAATAAGTGCAAAGCTTTGAAGGTTTCCAGCCAGTGTTTTGAGGGCTGAGCTTGAGAATCTGACAACTAATTATAAAAGCCTGACCAAACTAATCAATTATTCAGATGAACATTAGGTGCCTATTATGCACAGGAACAGGGGAATTGTGTCTCCCTGAAGTAAGGTACTAAAATTATGAGTCTAAAGCACTCTAATGTGAAATGCAACAGCATAGCAGGCTTATCATCAGGACTTATTCCAAGTAAGGGATTGACTTTCCTGTGTACCTTAGACACATAGTACATATTTCTGTTTCAGTTTGATTTCTCTTTTTGTAATTTGCAGGGTTTTTGTTTTTTAACTTTAATTTTTATAACACTGTAGATCGAACCCCAGGTTTGGTGAATGGTAGGCAAACACTGAACCACTGAGCTACACTCCCTGCCCTGTTTCATGTTTTGAAAAGAACAGCTGTGTATGACAGTGCAAACACTTAGCACCAACAGAAGACCTTTCTTTTGCTCTTCACGAGGAAGTTCTAGAATTATTTACACAATTATGACCATAAATTAAAGAATGTAGACATCTTGGGCTTTTAAGAAGTATATCTGTTGTATTCAACTCGGTTTTCAGCACATCTCTCCAGTCCTACTATTTTTCTGGACTCGCAAAAAAAAAAAATTTCCTACTATAAACAAGCTTTTGAGAATCAGCAGCCTGTGTAATAAACAACTGTTCCTTCTCTCCAATGAGATTTTTCTCCTCTCTCTCTCTCTCTCCTCTCTCTCTCTGGCATTTAAAAAAGAAAGCAAGCTCTTAAATACATTCAAACCATAAGAAAACCAGAAATAGATGCAACCAGACACCTGCTGACAAACAGTGACAAATCCCACTGACACCGCAGAGACCCCAGTTAGTCAAGATTTAATTAAGGGCATAATTAAGTCGTAGAACAGAACACTAATGAGTGTTTTTTTAAGATATGGGCAATTACACATAAAAATACAAAGTGTGGTACAGACTTAAATATATCATTAAAATAACAGTATAGAGTAGCAGTACTAAGTACATATTTTCTATTGATGGTTATAAAGGGGGGTTAACTACATCTTGGGTTGAATAAAACTCTGGTAAGTTTACGTTGGCATCACACTGTGAACATTTGTTATTCTAATTTTGCATTAATAAGCGACCATGCGTATTGAGATCCTGTTTTCAATACCAATTCCACTGGCTTTGAAGTCTTTCTGCATTTAGCATTTTGTCCAACTGCAAATGAGCAATTAAGAGGCTGTTTGCAAGTATTTGGCTTCCAATGGATCGAGTGAGGTGTCCATCTGAGGCAGGGGGTTGACAGATGCAGAAGCCAGCGACATTGTTTACTGATGCTGAATGAGCTTCCATTTTACCCTCGTAGGTGGGATCCTCTCTTCACACACTGAGACAATTCACATGGCCAAGATCTACCAACTAGGAAGTGCCACAGAGAACTGTATATACGACTGAAATAAACTGCTGGATTTCAAAGGAGTCCTTTTGATCACAGCAGAATGACTAAACTAACCCCATTATGCTCTGTGATCCCTGTGAGTTTTGGGGTCAACTTCTGTGAGAGTTTTTTATCTCTGGTATGCACCCTGAGCTGGGGGCCTGGAGCCCTCAGCA
The DNA here is from genome assembly GCA_004025085.1 of Thryonomys swinderianus. Taxonomy (NCBI): domain Eukaryota; kingdom Metazoa; phylum Chordata; class Mammalia; order Rodentia; family Thryonomyidae; genus Thryonomys; species Thryonomys swinderianus. The sequence continues at coordinate 24,217 of PVIC010013474.1, forward strand.
GCCTTTTAGCCCTTTATCTAAGCAACAAGTGGAAAGCTAGATGCTCTTGACTCCTTCAACTCCACCTCTACATGATGAGGGATTTTAATTTTTCCTTTTAAGAGATGATGATTACATTTTCCATCTACAGGTACAAAATGTGTCTCTCTAGTCCTCCAGCTTCTGATCTGACCTCAGTGGGGAAGTACGTCTTTCTACTTCCATCATCAACAGAGGCCAGATCTGCTGAGAAATGGGTGGTTTATTGTGTTTATTGTTTGTTTTGTGATACTAGGGACTAAACCCAGGGTGCTGCATACACTAGGCAGGAACACTACCCCAGGCTCCGTCCAAGCCTTGGCCTCGACTCTGTAAGAAAAGGATTGTGATAAAGGTCTCTTGTATGTGAAAGTATTTATAATTAGCTGCACAGCTGGTGCCTCATTCAAGAATGAAATTTCTACTGATACTCAGACATCATCAGATCAGTTATCTAGCAATAACTTCTTACAGATAAATACTAATGTCTATAATGATAATGGACTTTTTCTGTGCAATGAATTTGGTTTTTGACAAAACTACTCAGGGTAAAAATATCCATGAATAGAATTTTGACATTTTATACAGTGGTGTGTGAATTCGTCAGACACCAAGATGGTGGAACACCGAAGGACTGGAAAGGAAAATTGTTTTTTGTTTAGATAGTGATTTTACAGAGCTTATTTTTCCTTAATGTGGCCATAAAAATAAGCACTATCGGGCCGGAGGGTTAGCTCAGTGGTTCCGGCGCCTGCCTCGCAAGCGTAAGGACCTGAGTTCAATCCCCGGTTACCACATATAATGCTGGGCGTGGTGGCTCACGCCTGTAATCCCAGCACTCGGGAGGCAGAGACGGGAGGATTGCTGAGTTCGCGGCGGCTTGCCTGGGCACCATGGTGAGCTCAGGGCCAGCCTGAACTACAAAGCAAGACCCGGTCTCCAAAAAGCAAAAAAAAAAAAAAAAAAAAAGCACTATCTCTTGACAAGGGTAGTATAACATTTATTAGGAATTATAAATTAAAAGCTTTTTATATATATACACCTCAACCCAGAGTTAATAATTAATTTGCAAATGCTATATTGAGGCTGTAGAATTACAAATATTTTCATGAATACTAAATCTATGAACACTCAGAGGCTGTGGCTTTAGACTCTAGCAAACTTTTGAGAGGTCACACAAGGTTAATTCAAGTGACTGATCCCATTAATCTGGTGACCAATTCAATTCATTTGCAACATTTGAGCCATTAGATATTTGGGGGGGTTGTCTAGAGGTTCTTTTTGGGTAAATTAATCACTGGTCAGAGTGTATAAAGCATCTTTTGACCAATCGTTTGCTGGCTTCTTCCAAGTCCCCTTAAAAGTTTTTGAGACAATCAAAGTAAAATAGTGAGTCCTTTGCTTAAAGCTTAGGGGTAGTGCAAGAAGGTATATAATCAAAAGCTATTTCAAGAGTATTTAACTTTTAAGTAAAGAACCTTAACGATAGAATTTGGGACCAAGCTCTTCTTGCCAGACTGATCCACATGTTCGGTTCCCATCAGCTCTTTCACCTCTCTGTCTTTCTATCTCTCCTTTCTCTGTGTCTCTCTGTCTCTCTCTCTCCTCTCAGTCTCTCTCTCTCTCTCTCTCTCTCTGTGCAATGCCACCCTTATCAAGTTCTGTATGAATGAACAGAAGTGTCTTTCATCCCTCACTGGCCTTACAGTTCAAAAGGAACACTAAAATAGCAGCAACAAAAATCCAACAGCCTGCCAGGGGGCTTGCACACGTCCCATTCTTGAAGGCATGTGAAAGGTTGGAGAGCTCAGCAAAATTTTTATGTACGGGAGCAGGCCCAAGGAAAACTCACACGCCATAACCAATTGTGGACAGAGGATCATCTATCAGCAGACAAATGCAGGAACTCCAGAATGTCTCTCCTCAAATGAAATAATATATCTTTGAAAGCCAATGCCCGTTTTAGGCTCGAGGCCCATATATCAAGCCTGAGAGGCTTGTGGAATCGCTCCAGGGCCATTAACCTTCCACCTGTTTCCCCTTGTCCTTCAGGATGAGACCCTGCCCTTGGTTTTACTCCCTTCCCCTGTTCATCTTCCGACAGACTGTAAATGTAAAGCAGTGGGCCTGTGAAATAATTCAAAGGCAATGGACCAGGGGCATGGTTACAAATCTCTGCCACTGGCACTGTGACTTATGCAGGCAGTTTGTCACACATGAGCCAGGTGACCTCTGTGACATAACAGAGAAAAATATCGCCAGAGATCAAAGATGGGATTCAGAGCGCTCTAAGTAACTGCTGCCCAGAGTGAGCGGGTTACCTGGTATCCAAGGATTTCCCTTATACCAATAACATTTGTTCTCGTGAAACAGAAAAGGTGGCCCAGGGGCTCCCTAATTGAAATCATTTCTGTCAAGTGGAATGGGGGTTTCTCCTGTAACGTCGGGATTAGAATTTCTGTTTGCTGGATCGTGCCTGATAGCCGCTGTGGATGCTGGGACTAGGCAACATAAATCCATCCAGTTCACCTTAATATGCAGAAATTAATAGGATTGGAAAACTGTGTGAGTCCATGAAGAATCTGTTAGCTTGAGCACTTAAGACCTATATCTATGAAGATAAAAGAAAGTTTTATTACAGCCTATAAATTTGCTAGGTCAAGAAAGTGGTTGGATAAATTTTTGATCCAGTAAAATGAATCTCCCATGTGCACTATGTATTGTGTTTAACAACTTAAAAAGTAACTGAAGGATCCAGGGAAACCCTTTGCAGGGAGTTAGTTGTATTTATTTGTGTTTGCAGTGCTGGGGGTCGAACCCAGGGCCTCATGCAAACTCCACATTGAGCTCATCTCCAGACCTGGGGTTACTTTTAAAAGTCCAAAACTTTATCAAAATTCAGAAGTTAGAAAACTGCAGAATTAGCTGTGAATACCTTAAGAGGGAAAAAAACCCGGACGGTGTCTATTAGAAGGAAATTAGCAATGTAAGCAGCTTCCATTGAAATCAAATTAATTTCTAGTTTGAATTGATAGCTTCTATTATGACTTTCTCTAGCCATTTTGCACATTCAAGCATTCTGTTGGGTCCAGGACATAAACATTGCCCCAAAATAGTCCTTCATAGCTAGGCCCACCATCTTCTTGGTAGGAGAATTCCATTTGTCATTTCTCTTAAATGAAATAAACCAGTAACAATAACCAGGCTTGAGAGACACAAATGTACCTTAGTTTGTTCATTCATTTCCTGCTTAAGTGAGGAGGGCTTCCTCAGGTTATAAAGGTGGTGTCCCTTGCTGGCCAGGCACACACAACAGCATCTCTCCAGAGTCCAGGTCCTCCGTGGCACAACATGTGTAATGTGTGTTTCCTTCCTCAGGCATACTGATGCCAATGATGCATTTCCAACACATGGAAATTTTAGAAAATAAAATAATCCAGGTTGGTGTGGTGGTGCACTCTGTAATCCCAGCACTGGAAGGCTGAGGCAAGAAGATTCCAAGTTGAAACCCAGCCTAGGCAACTTAGTGACATAGCAAGACCCTTTGTGAAAAAAGAAAGTTCTCCCTGATTGGATCATTATATATCAAATACATGGTTTTGAATTACCACACTGTACCCTTTAAAGTATGTACAATTAGTATGTTTCATATAAATGTTTAAAAAAAACATTGAAAAATTTGATGCCAAAGTTTGGAGGAATTTCTTTCTGTACCCACTTAAATCTTCACTTAAAACAGAAGGGTGCCAGGCGTTAGCCACAAGCATGCTGTACTTGCAAACATCACTGGGCTCAAATTGGCCAGTAAAACCCCCAGGATTATATTTGGACTTTTCTGTTTATGCATTTTTCTAGGCAGATTAACAGGAGCTTTCATCAGATACTCAAAGATGTTTGTGATTCCAAAGAGTGTTGTTGATGGTAACTGCTACAGAAGAGAATTTTCAGCCTTAAGTTTTTAGTAATAAACTAAAATAAACACCTGTGAAAGACCCACAGTAATTTAGAGACCATCCAGCCTGGCCCAGCACCTTGCAGATAGAAAAAGATGCATCAAAGCGATAGGCAGGAGCCAGAGAGATAGCTCAGTGGTGCCCCACCTGCCTGGCAAGTGCAAGGTACTGAGTTTGATTCCCAGTACAGCATGTGGAGGTGGGGGAAAGTGGCGGTGCTGTTTGTTACAGGCAGTTGAAATTAAGTTAAATTGACCTCCAGGTGCTTGCTGTCTAATCTAGGATCCCTTCCACTACATGTGACACCAATCTTTCCTTTGCCTGATGTTTAACAGATTCTGTTTTATGTCTCTTAAAATATTTTCTGTGATGCACAAATCTAATTATAAAAAATACATATTTTTAAAAGAACATAAAACTTTTTTAAGATTATGGCCTTAGGCATCTGTTGGTATGAATAAATGTTAAAAGGTTTTCATTTGTGAATTAAAATTTGTTCTCATAAAAACAGCATTAGAGCAATAGATTTTATGGCTTGAACTCATGAGGTTTTTTTTTTTTTTTCTGTAAAAGACCATTTGTAGGGGCCGGAGATTTACCTCAGTGGTTCTAGCACCTGCCTCGCAAGTGCAAGGTCCTGAGTTTGATCCTGGTAACCACATACAATGCTGGGCATGGTGACTCATGCCCACCAGCCATCAATACCACATAGCACAGATGCCAGGCTTGGTGGCTCAAGCCTGTAATCCCAGCACTCTGGGAGGCAGAGGCAGGAGGATTGCTGAGTTTCAGGCTTGCCTGGGCTACATAGTGAGTTGAGGTCCAGCCTAAACTACAAAGCAAAACCCTGTCTCCAAAAAAAAAAAAAAAGAAAAGAAAAGAAAAGATCATTTGTATACATGTCATATGGAGTGGGGTACCTAATTTTTAAGCAGCTTTGTTGCATGTATTTCACTGTAACCTTGCCTTAGTGCTTCTGTAAAATAGTATTTGACACTGATAAATCCATTATTTTATGGTAGATATGAGTTGCAGGATGTTCCTTTGTAATATTTATGACAAATCTCAACCAAAGATCACACAAGGCTGCCAACTTCCAATAAGTATGTTTCTATTTAATATTTGATTACTTTGAATTCTATTTCCAAATGATTATAAAAATCTTGAACAAGGCATGTTCTTTAAGTGGAAACTCTGTTTCCTAAATAGAATACTAAAACACCATAATCTAAAATATTAAATTTGAAGACGTGGCGATTGTTCTCAGGACTCTCATATAAAAGCATGTATTATTTTCAAAAAGCCACCTAAAATAGCTACTTCTTGTTAGAAGCACAAAACAAAAAGGGGACAAGAGTCTTTACTTCTAAATTATCCCAACATTCCTAATCCACTCCAGCTCTATGATTTAAGACAAATAAAATACAGTTAGCCTGCAGCACCAACTCCTCCTGCCCCCCCAAAAGTCCTGGCCATGAATCACTGCTTACATTCTTTTCCATCCACAAACAATTTCATTTGGGAAAGTTGCCACATAGTATCGACAGTGACAACAAATGGCATTGTCCCTTGAACATCTGTTTCCGACTCCCACACTGATACTGCAGGCTGGGTACTTAGGGCTTAGTTGGTCTTCACAAATTGCTGAGCCACAAAGGAACTGGAAATCACTGGTACGCTGAGGTTTTATTATTGGAACACAGGAAAACGTTATCATCATGCTGGGAAATTCTGTGTCTTTTGAAATATTGGAACCGGGGTTCTGTTAGCACATTAAGCCATGTGGGAGACGACTTCTGAAGAAAAGGGGAGAAAAAAATGGTTTCTTGTCTATTATGTCCTTGGATTGAGGTTCCCATTCAATCTTCATAGAACTTCCTCACCCGCTTTCCACTAAAAACTACTCTTGTTTTTTTAAAGATGTTATTGAGTTTAGTTTCTCGTTAAAATTGAGAGAACGGAATACCGAAGAAATTCTAAGCCAACATGATAAATAAACACTATTGTTTCTTAACAAAAAAAAAAAAATCAAATGCAACCAGAAGAACTTTTATATACACATTATTTTTTTTTCTAAGTTCACACTACCCTGCTTATAGTTTCTGAGAACCTAGTGTCAACAGCTCATAAAGTCTCCAGGGAGCACATCCTTACCTCATCCCCCAGTGTTGAAAGAAACAGCGCAAATCGGCCCTGAGCTTGAGAAAGCAGAGAGAGGGGACAAGACCCAGATGTGCGACTTCTGCCTTTGCAGCTGGGCTGCACTATAAAAGCTAAGGGTCTATCAAGAGCCGTGGATTTATAAGCACAGGACAGATTTTCTACTGCTTTAAGATCTTTACTCTCTTCTCACCTTTGCTCTGAGTGGCATTTAATTTTAACAAAGTTAACAGTGGAAGTGAAAGTTTATTGATAGTGGTAATTCTGCAGCAACACATGCTCAAATTATTTGCATGCTGCATAGTAATTTGCACATTGTTTTGGTTAGATGCTTTCTTCTTTTTGGTGGTTAGATATGGGATCACATAGTATGGGAATGTTGACTGGGGTATACAATCAATGGCTTACTTTTTCAAGTACTTAAAAGACGTATTGGAATATATTCTATGAGATGTGTACCTCTTTGACATTACATGTAATAGGCACTCAAACAAAACTTTGTTCAACAGATCTCTAAATGGAATCTTCCAAGCTGTCCACTGTAATATAAGAAAATAATAAAGTTCTATTGCTAAGAAATAATTCAAATCTTTACTCTAGCTATAATATGATCTTTCACCAAAATACAGATAGTTTTTGACTTAGAAAATATATCTTTCAAAAAAATGTAATGATTACAAAATTCCACCTCTACTTAATTTCACATGCTGATAAACTATTAAAAACATATTTAGAAAAAAATAATCATCCAGACTGGGGGTGGTGGCTTATGCCTATAGTTCCAGCACTGGGGAGGCTGGGGCAGGAGCATTGCCACAAGTTCAAGGCCAGCCTGGAGTACACATCAAGACCCTATCTCAAAAAGTCAATAAAAATAACAATGAGTAATAATAATTCAGCGTATCATTACTATAAACTGTATCTGTATTTCTTCTTTTTGTTTGTTTTTGGGGGAAATGCTGAGTTTTGAATCACAGGTCTTGTGTATGCTAAGCAAGGGCTCTACCCTAAGCTTATCCACACTAAGTACTTGAGGTTTCTATTCCTCTTGCTTTTAACTAAAGTGCTACATATAATCAGTACTCAAACACTTTGATAAATTTGACAATTTAATAAACAAGCAATCAGAAGTTAGAAGGCCTATAATTTTCATGCACATGAATCCTTTATTTATGAAAATATGGTAAACTGGGCCAGGGATGTAGCTGAGGGGCACCATGCCCACCTGGTAAGTGCAAGGTCCTGCATTAGATCCCCAGTTGGCAGGGGGGGTGGGGGGGCCGAAATTTTTCCATAGGTTAGAGGACAATAATGTCCTGTGTTCATCTTCTCACGCTTTCAACATAATTCGGTTAGGTCGTGGGTTCACCGCAGGCCCTTGTGAAGGAAGGACGGCCATTTCGATCCCTTTCGCCATAGGCAGCGACCTCCAGATTGAGCTGATTGAACTGGCCGTGACTCTGCAGTTTTCCCCAGACTGCTTTGCCCTGCATTCCTGCAGCACGCGCTGTGGCTACGGTACGTCCCTCCGCATGCCAGCTAAGGCGTCACTTCCCTGCCATTGACCTTGTATCCCTGCTGCTCAACTCAGCCTTGCACCTGGCCCATCGGGGGCTCCACATGCATTTGCTGTGTTAGCTGCCCAGGAAACGAGGCTCAGGTGAAACCTCGACCTGAGGCTGGGTCCAGGGCTGTGTACTCTGCCCCACCTCTCCCAGTGGCAGCTGCGGGAACAGATCCTCTAGCAATGTCATCTGATAATAACCAAATAAATGAACAACAAGGCGAGCTATGAGTGCTGATTTTAGTGAGGAAGTAAAGATAAAATTCTTCATCACACCTTGTATCACCCAGAGGAAATGTCAGCCTGCCAATTTTACAAACATGCCAGGGAAAGAATTTCCTTGGCAAACTGACAGCGTGGAAATGTCCTTTTTAAAAATCAATTAACCCCCTGAATTCACTAGCTTGGTCGAAACATTTCCGATGCCAGGGGATACGAGGCTTATGGAGATGCTGTTCCCCTTTCTATTTCTGGACACCTTCTTTTGTTGCTTCTTGCTAAGAATAGTGGCAAAGCTGGAAGTGCTATTTATAGTCCTGAAAGCAGCCTGACTCTGTGAACACTTTATTCATGTATAGTTCCTGTGTTTATTGTTACCTTACCTTTTTAGTAATTAGGTGTTCATCCAAGATTTTATTTAGTAACCAATCAGTTGTAAATAGCTTTTCTTTTAATATATAAGAGCCTATCTTTAGACTCAATAAAATATTTTACTTCCATTTCCGTATTAACTAAAAACAGATTTCAACTGTGTTTGCGTTCTAAATTTTATACAGAATCTAATCACTTGACCTTAGATGCCCTGATTAAGAGCCTGATTTTATATCATAAACAGTGTGCACTCTCAAGTCACCCGTGCTTTTTCTTGGGAATGAAGCAAAATGGCCCTGTGGCCAGTCCACTCTGTGTATATTAATCAGCAGTCTATACCTTGAAAGTGTAATTGGTCATTATATAACATGGCTAGAAAATATGATTACGTAGAATACCTCTCCTACCCCACAATAAACTACTCACTGGAAAACAAGCTCTGTCAAAATGGTTCCCCCCACTAGGATTTCCCAGTGAGGATGAGAACACATTGTGTTATCAGGACTCAAAATGAGAAAAGTCAGTTTTACCAGCCAGTCAGCCATGGCTTGGCCTTGATGCTTGACAAGTGAGAGAGACCCTGTCCTTTTACAGGGCAGTCATGACAAACTTAAGCCAGCGTCTGCGCCACGTCGACAGCACTGAAATACCATAGATTCCGTCCGCCTGAACCAACGCCTATGTCTACTGTGCCCCAGAGACAGTACAGGTTGTTTCAGTCACAAAGTCCAACTCAACACGGTTTGTGTGCATCTGTTTTAAAAGAGATTGATTTTGGACTGGGAATTTAGCTCAAGTGGCACTGCGCCAACCTTGGGTGCACAAGGGCCGGAGTTTGATTCCCTGGTACTAGAAAAAAGAATCGATTTTGAAGACATTCAGAAAAACTACTAAATCCTGCGATCAGCTCTGTGGCTAATGAAAGAGAAGCAAGTCTCACGCGGTGCTGTCGCCTGGGGTTCCAACATCAGCTCTGTTTTAATCAAAACCCCCAAATCCACTACCACTACAATGGACACAGTGAAGTTTTCAACCTAACGCACTCTATTTAGAGAGATAATCAGCAGTTAATTAGAGCGTTCAGTCTCAAAAGCTCTTTCAATAGAAATTTTTTACTTCCTCACTCTAAAACTGAGCGAAAAAAGAGATTCAACAAATTATGCATGTATTATGTAAGCATTTATTTGCCAGTTCTCAATAAAGGATAATTTAACTGCTGAATTTGCCCTGTACTCAAGTGCAATGAACAAGAGAGTTTGGCCACTACTGCTGTGTGAAGTACCCTTTCAATGTGTTTTTACATAATGTTTTGTTTTGATAAAGTTCAAGTGAAACAAAAAGCCCTCAGCTCAGGAACCTCTGTGAAACATCACATCTGTGCGGCAAGTGCTTTCCAAGCTAATTGCTGATAGGAGCTTTTTTTCCTCTCCGCCCAGACACGAAGTGTGATCGGGCTCGAAGCTGTGGAAAAACTTTAAAAAAAAATATCCCATGAAATAATATTTTGCAAATATGAATTCCTGTCTGTAAAAGTGTTTTGTGTGGTACATGAGATTTAGAAATCAACAAAATAGCTTTAAAACAAATGATTTGAGTGAATGAGAATTCACACTGGTTATCTCTGGATAAATAATTCCTAACCAGAGGCATCAATGGCGCAAAAAAATCTCTTCAAAGGAAAGGGAGCTGGAAGGTGGGCAGCTCAGTTCTTGTCTGAAAAAAACGACCTCACTTTCACTGGCTCTTACAAAGGATGCAACACGTTGCTGCTGTGCTCTCCCTCCAGCATCTTCCTGGGCCTTCCCAACCTGCACACACTGACGGTCTTCTACGCATCACACACAGCACCCCCGCATACCTCTCAAGGCAAAAGCCAGCACCTCAACCTGCTCATGTTGAGACTTATTTATTCCATCTCTTTAACAAATTTTCAATGAAATGTGATCGTCTAAGAATACTCAGTGAAATCACTTTATTTAAGGGATATATTCTTGAGTTCATTTAAAAAATGAACCATCAGATAATCCAAAACACAACCGGCTTGTAGAACGTGCTAGGTAGCATTCTTTCCTGGCTTTGCTTACTCCTCAAATCAAAAGGGCTGGGGATTCTAGCTTAGGGGTACCAGTGTCTGCCTTGCAAGTGCAAGGTCTCGAGTTTGATCCCCTGTACCACACACCGCCTACTGGGCGTGGTGGCTCACGCCTGCAATCCCAGCACTCGGGAGACAGAGGCAGGAGGATTGCTGTGAGTTTGAGGCTTATATGAGCTACACAGTGAGCTCAGGGCCAGCCTGAACTGCAAAGTGAGAGCCTGTCTCGAAAAACAACAACAACAAAAAAAAAACAAGAAAGCCCAGAGAAAATGTGTAGAGACCTCTGTTATCTAAAATTCTATACCAACAACCTATTAGGAACTAGAAAACTGGCTATGCACAAACTGCAGTTCTGTGTACAATTTGTTTCAGTCCTGCTCTCTCACTGTTAAAAAGTACTTGAGAAATCACTTCATTTTTCTAGCAAAATATTAGGAGTGAATAAAAATGACTTTAAAAACTATTTCAAAGCCACTTTTTTTTTTTTTTTTTTTTTGAGACAGGGTCTCACTCTGTAGTTCAGCCTGGCCCTGAGCTCACTATGTAGCTCAGGCAATCCTCAAACTCACCAATCCTCCTGCCTCTGCCTCCCGAGTGCTGGGATTACAGGCGTGAGCCACCAAGCCCGGCATTGTTGTATGTGGTTACCGGGGATCAAACCAGGGACCTTGCACTTGCTAGGCAGGTGCTGGAACCACTGAGCTAAATCCCTGGCCCTCAAAACTATTTTAATTTGTTGAACTTTCAGTGTTAGTCAATATGAACTTCATCAAAATGCCAACTTTTCATTTTTAAGTCAACTGGAGTCCACTTCTGAGGTGACTACTCATGGACACGAGGACATAGAGAAATGCTTTCAGTGCACTTCTTAATTGGTCACTTAATTCTCTTTCCTCAGATGTGAAGGCAAGACTACACATACAACTGCACAGGAACTGTGAGATTAATCCAGGTTGAGCATCCTTAACCCAAAAATCTGAAATCTGAACTGCTCCAAAATAAAAAAATGCTCCATAACCCCAAAACTCTGTGTGCCAACAGGACTCCATGCATACAAAATTTCCTACCTGAGCACAGGTCATACATTGCAATTAAAACTATTGTATACGGTTACTTACAGTCCATGTATGTAAGGTGCACGGGAAACATAAATGAAGCTCATGTTCAGACTTGATGTCATGCCTCAGAATTATGTGTCTGCTAATATTCCCAATTTAGAAAAAAGTGTAAACCCCCAATGTGAAGCCCTTTAGGTTCCAATTCAGTAAGTCCTTTATTAGAAGTAAAATAAGACTTTAGAGCACTTCCTATTCAAATTTTCTTGATGTACATACTAGAAACTTCTCAGGCAAAGAGTGGAACAGAACTAAGGAAACTGTGCCCGGCACCAGCCAGTGCAGGTGAGGAAAAGACAAGGTGGGATAACGAGAGCTGACGGGCCACAGAGGGTTAATGGCGCTACAAATACGGAGGAGTCATGCAAAGACTGACAGCTCTGTCTACTGGCATGTTCTTTGGATAGTCTTGAGCCCACAGAGAAATTATTTTTAGGAAAAGAAATTCAGTAAAGGTGTCCTGGATATTAGCCATGTCAGTCGGGTTTGGATAGTTCAATTTTACATCTTATTAGATTGAAATTCAAATATTGTCTGGTGGATTTCTATCCTTTTTTTTATAAATTGAATTCTTTATTGGTACAATTTATATACATCTCAAAATCATGTATAACATTGGGGAATTTGTACCAGTATATGACACAAGTTAATTCTCATTTTTACCCATATCCCTACCCACCCACACCTCCTCACCCCTTTTATACATGCTTTTTTATTTTCTTTCTGTATCATATTTATTCCTTCCTCTCTTCACATTCCCACACCAAGTTTCCTATAGAAATTTTGCGCTTTGTGGATTTCTATCTTGATTCCCAGCCCCTCTTGCCACAAGATGCTATACACAACACATACCTTTTTGGAACTGCAAAGCAGATTTACCTGAAACTTGGATAAGCTCAGGCTTCAGGCACCTTTGCTCACACTCAAGACTCTTTGGAGGACTAATATTTTTTTTACTTTTTCTTTTCTTTTTTTATTTTTTTGGGGTACTGAGGATCCAACTCTGGCCCTGGTGCATCCAAGGTTGGCACGGTACCACTCGAGCTAAATCCCCAACCCTCAGGACTAATATTCTTGTAAAACAGGAAAAGGCAGAGATTTTTGGACGGCTTTTCACTGATAGTTTCGTTAACTTCAGGGTCTACAAAGCTGAGATCGATTTCTGTTCCAAAGAGCTACTGTCTGGGGCTTACAAATCACCTGAGAGCCAGGTATGGGGGGACACGCCTCTCTCATCCCAGCCTCTAGGAGGCTGAGGTAGGAAACGGTGAGTTTGAGTTCCACCTGGGCAACTCAGCGAGACCCTGTCTCAAAATAAAAAATAAAGAGAAGCTTGGGGTGTAGACCAGTGTGAAAGCCTTCACTTTAATGCCCAGAAGCAGGGGATTAAGGGGCGGGGGTGGCTAAAAATAAGCTTTTTCCAGTACATACTGTGAAATAGGAAGGAAATGTTCAAATGAGACAAGGAACTAAGGAACGGGAAGGAGGAAAGAAGAAAGAAAATATAAGGAAAAATGGAAGCAAAGCTTTTATTAATAAGGAAGACAAGAGAGGTTAACTAGACAGGAGAGCAAGGGGTTAAAAAAAGGAACAGTCAAGCTATATCCATGTGGGCTGGGGATTTGGTTCAGTGACTCCAGCATCTGCCTGGAAAACACAAGGTCCTGAGATCGATCCCCAGTAACACATATCACAATGACAGGCGCGGTGGCTCATGGCTATAATCCCAGCACTCAGGAGATGGAGGCAGGAGGATTGCTGTGAGTTCAAGGCTAGTCTAGGCTACATATGAGTTTAGGGCCATCCTGAACTACAAAGTGAGATCCTGTCTCAAAAAAAGATTAATTAAAAAAAGATATATCATGTACAGGTACAAATTTCCTATGGTGAGTGTGGTCAATAGGTATATATAAAATGTACCAATAAAATTAATTCTTGGGCTGGGGATTTAGCTCAAGTGGTGCTACACCTACCTTGGAAGCACAGGGCCTCAGTTTAATCCCTGGTATCACGAAATAAATAAATAAATAAAAATAAATGTAAATGAAATTAATTCTTGTTTCTGGTATTGGAAATTGAATTTAGGATGTTATGATTGCAGGGCGAGTGTGGCACCACTGAACTACATCCTTTAAAATTAATTTTTTAAAAGAATTTTTTGCACAACAGAGATTACTAGCCATATATTACAGCTGGGTTTTTTCATTTTTAAAGAATCAAATGACCAACTTGGCATGGTGGCCCACACCTGTAATCCCAGCACTTGGGAGGCAGAGGCAGGACGATTGCTGAGTTTCAGGCTTGCCTGGCCTACATAGTGAGCTCAGGGCCAGCCTGAACTACAAAGCGAGACCCTGTCTCAAAAAAAGGAAAAAAAAGGGCCGGAGGGTTAGCTCAGTGGTTC
>PVIC010013475.1:0-38057 GCA_004025085.1 Thryonomys swinderianus
ACAAATTTAATTTTTTAATTGAATTCTTTACTGGTACAATTTATATACATCTCACAATCACACATAACAATGGGGACTTTTACCAATATATGACACAAGTTAATTCTAATTTTTACCCATATTGCTACCCACCCACCCCTCTCCACCCCCTATATACATGCTCTTTTATTTTCTTTCAAATCATATTTATTCCTTCCCCTCATTACATTCCCACACCAAATTTCCTTTGGAAATTTCCCATTCTACAAAAACTGTCATAGTTTCTAGAGCTCATTTGCATCTACAGGTGCTCATATCAAAGAGAAGATCCGATATTTGTCTATCTGTGATCTATTTATTTCACTTATTAGTGTGTCCTCCAGGTGTATCCATTTGCACATAAATGAATCAATCTTGTCATTCTTTATGGCAGAATAATTCTCCATTTCATTAAAAAAAAACCCACATCTTCTTTATCCACTCTCTAGTTGATGGGCATTTGGGTTGTTTCCAAGATTGAGCTATCACAAACTGAGCTGCCATGAACAAGGGTGTACATCTATCTTTCCAATGTGATTTTTAAAATTCTTTTGGGTATATTCCTAGCAGGGGGATAGCAGGGTCAAATGGGACCCCTAGTCCTAGTTTCCTGAGAAATCTTAAACAGATCAGCCTCCCCAAGTTTAAAGACCCAATTCAAAAATGGGCCTCTGAAATGAACAGACACTTCTCAGAGGCAGAAGTCAAAGCAGATAAGAAGCATATGAGGAAATGTTCAACATCACTGGTCATTCGAGAGATGCAAATGAAAACAACACTGAGATTTCATCTCACTCCACAAAGAATAGCTGCTATTACAAAATCAACCAACAATAAATGCTGGTGAGGCTGTGGGGAGAAAGGAACCCTTCTCCACTGTTCGTGGGATTGTAGACTTGTGCAACCATTGTGGAGATCTGTGTGGAGATTTCTCAGAAAGATTTAAATTTTTAAAAAATGGTGTTGTGAATCCTATAAAACGTTGTCCAGGATAACTGCCCACAATGAACTAGTTTTTCTGTGCTGTCCGGTATAGTGGCTATTGAGCACTTGAAGTGTGCCCAGTATGACTAAGACCTTGATGCTTAATGCTTTTTAATTTTAACTAATTCTAATTCAAATGGCTGTGTGTATATAGGACTTACCCTTATTGAACTTTGCATTTCTGGGAGATAGGTCTTCTGAAGCCCAAACACATGCTGCTTTCTAACACTATCCAATACTGCCTTTATCCTGTTCCTCCAGGCAGTAGAAAATGCAAGCAAATACAGACTGAGAGACAGGCTTAGAGGTAAAGAATCCATTAGGGCTCTTCTTGGAGTGAATGATAAAAAGACCTTTCTGTCCAGGATACAAATTTACAGAAAAGGACTGCATGTCCACACCCTGAGGACAAGACTTTGGCAAACCCTTCTCCAAGTACTTCCACTTATTCTCTCTCTCTCCTGGCAGACAAAAAGAGACCATGCCCCTTTAAGAAACCATAGCAATGCACAGATGCAGGTGACGCCAGTGACGCAGATGAGGTAAGCCAATCATGCATTGCTAAATGCTGCTTCCGCAATTGAGCCTAATCACACCCCTCTGTGAGAACTGTTCCCGCCCTCTCATCCAATCACATCCCAAGGCACCCTATGTGAATGCGCCTAACATCCAAAAATAAAGAGAAGCTTCCCAACCAAGGCAGGCTCTGGATGGTGTGAGTCCGTGTCTCCGCTCACCCTCCAGAGGCCATAGGATTACAGAGGTGGCACGGTAACCAGACCAGGCTGGAAGAGCAAGCCTTCACTCCATCGAAATAATTGGACCAGTCTTTTTTTTTCCTGGATACCACTATTGCTACCTGAGATTTCCTTGAAGTGCCACCTTTGGTACCACCAAGATACAGACACCAAAAGAAACACCTAAAGCTCTTTAACTTGACCAAACTCATTCAATTGCTTTTCCATAATACAGACCTACTTACAGGAATTACTCTATTTGAGTAAATTTGAACTTTTTTTTTTTTTTTTTTGAGACAGGGTCTTGCTTTGTAGTTCAGGCTGGCCCTGAGCTCACTATGTAGCCCAGGCTAGCCTGGAACTCAACAATCCTCCTGTCTCTGCCTCCTGAGTGCTGGGATTACAGGCGTGAGCCACCACACCCGGCAATTTGAACATTTTTTAATGAGCTTTTCTGTTTTTCTTTGCAGTGTTGGGAACTGGACCAAGAGCCTCACGCATGTAAAACAAATGCTGCTCCATCCCCACTGAGCAACACCCCATCCTTTTAGAAAATCTTTTTACCTTGTGTGTCATATGACTGTAGAAATCCCTTGTTTGCTCTTCAGTGAGTATGGTCCTCTCCTCTGCCTCTATGACAAATCCTGCCTGGGTGATCTGCAGTTAGAACCGGATATGTCACAGATCACATGGAAACTAAAGTTAAGGACGCTCATTTCCTATGCCTAACAGATAACTCGGGATTTTTTAAATGTGTACATTCGTTATCCAAGATCATGGATTTCACGGTGGCACATTCTCTCATATGTATAGTTTAATCATTTCAGTCCCCCATTAACACCTTCTTGTGTTTCCCCTCCACAATTCCCTTCCTCTTCTCAAATCCTTCTATTTTCGTGTTTTCTCTTTCCTCACCCCTAGACTCCACCTACGGGGGGGACACATTTGTCTTTCCCAATTTTGCTTATTTCACTTAATGTGCTGATAACCAGTCCCACACATTTTCCTGCAATTGAAGTGTTATTTTTTTTTATGGCAGTAGGAATTAAACCCAAGAATTCTTCCACTGAGCTACATCTTCGCTCTGATTTCATTCCTTTTCATGGCTAATAATACTCCACTCTGTGTGTGTGTGTGTGTGTGTGTGTGTATGCCAGGTTTTCTTTGTCAACTTAACAACATAGAACCTGTTTTAGCTGAAATGACTATGTCCACAATAAACATGGGGATGCAGGCATCTCTGTAGTGTGGTAACTCCAATTTCTTTCAGTTATATGCTAAGGAGTAGTAGAGCTAGCTATATTTAAAGTTTTTGAAGTACCTCCATTTTTATTTCCATGGTGACTGTAATAATCTACATTCCCCTCAGCAGTGTAAAAAGATTCCTTTTCTCTTTACCTTTCCTAGTTTGTTTTTTATTCTCTTGACAAGAGCCATTCTGTCTAGGTGATGGAATGTAAAGGTGCTTCATTAGCATTTCACTAATAAAGATACCGATCATTTTTTTCACCCATTTATTTGCCATTTCTATGTCTTCTTTTGAGATGTGCCTGTTCATTTCATTTGCCTATTTACTGATCGGTTTGCTTGGACTTTCAGAGTTCTTAATATATTTTAAGTATCAGTGTTCACTTGGAAGAGTAGCTGGAAATTATTTTTTCCCACTCTCCTCGGTCTCTTCATTGTGTTGCTTCCTGTGCTGTGCAGAAGCTTTTTCTGTATAACCCTGATTTCAACGCCTTTCGTGTAAAAACTTCAACAAAATCCACAGGGTACTAGGTTTGAAGTGGCTCAGAAGTACAGAAAGGAAGCTCTTTCATGCCTTCTTGAGTCGAAGTTTTCGAAGCTCAAACCAGAGACTCTGAAATATTTTTATTAAAGTGAATTCCCTCTAAATGTAAAAAAATAATAACAATTCTAAGGGAAAATGCTATAGTTTTTTAAATCATTCATAGAAACAATTTCTAAATTATTTAATTTCAAATCATTTTAATCTGTTTTGATTTTAAAAATCCATAACTTGTTAATTTATTGTAATTCTTTTTTTGAAGAAAACAGATGGTCAGCAACAAATTACTAAATTACTAGGAAGGATTAGAATTTAAGATTTAATTATGATTCACTTGTTTAAATAAAATTTAATGACAAAGCTCAGTTCACACATCATTTACATATAATGAAATGCAACAAAGACAAGTTTTGAGACCAATATGACAAGCTCAATGATGTACTAAGCAATTGCATAAAATTAGAACTTAGGTTCAATTCAGTTTAGTAGTTACATTGATCAATATCAATAATGTTGGCTCAATTTGATTTGAGAGTACCCAGCACTAGTTCTGCTCTGCCTCAAACATAAAAACTAAAAACTCTACAGGTTCCATTGTATCTAATGATGTTACAAAGTATTTTTATATATATTGGTGATCTCACTATTAATTTACATTCCAATTTGAACAAATTATAAAAATCCAAACCATATCTTTGTGTTTATATAAAAACTAAATGTATGCCCACCAGCAATCAGGTCAACATACCACAAATGCTGGGCTTGCTTGCTGGCTCAAGCCTGTAATCCCAGCACTCCGGAGGCAGAGGCAGGAGGATTGCTGAGTTTGAGGCTTGCCTGGGCTACATAGTGAGCTCAGGGCCAGCCTGAACTACAAAGCGAGACCCTGTCTCAAAAAAAAAAACCCTAAAAATGGCAAAAATAATTCATATTTAGCTTGATAATTATAGCTTGATAATTTCTCCTTTATAGTAGCTTTAAAATACAGTACATTCATTTTGTTTTTACTCAAAATGTTCCCAATTTTGCCTCGTCCTAGCAACTTTTACTATATTCCAGAAAAATGAAGTATTTACCAAATATTCCACACCTGAAATATTGTTTATCATGCCAAAACAAAAAGATACTAGCGTGAATTAATGATTCACAGGACTGCTTCAATTAAAAGAAGTCCATAATTTTGAAAGCCTTCACCACTGTGGCTCTGAAGACACTCTAATATAGAACAATAAAGCACTGATACCCAATATCACTTTTGAAACACTTGCATAAGCCATATGTGAGGGAATAGGACACAATTTGTTGCCCAGCAGCACCCTGACACATAGTAGAGTCTGGAACATAATCTTAGAAAGTGATATCATTTAAACCAACTTAAAAATTGAACAAATGGTATATATCCTTCCACTTGTAGAGTATCTGTCTATTGTGGCTTCCTCCATACCAGCTGAAGATGTCTGATGGATGGCATTAATATTACTTTCCTGATCTGATATTGTCTTGTGATTATGTAGGAGGGAATACTTGCTTTGAGAAAAACATACTTAAGTACTAGGAGACTAGGGGCCATCCTATTGATAAATTACTCTCAAATGGTTGAGGAGAAAAAGTTCTTTGCACTATTCTTGTAACTTCCTTTAAATTCAACATTATTTATCAGAGATAGGGGAGAGATACAAACCAGATAAAATGAGTGATCCTGACCATATCAAACAAAATCTAGTTAATAAAAAAGCAAAAGAAGATGTCCTATTCCTAAGGGTGCACCTCGTCACATTACCTCTTCTATGGCTCAGGGACCATGGCTTCAAATTTCAGCATAACATTGTGGTTTCAACAGAGTCATCCCTCAAGGGGTTAGTAGAACAGACTACAGTCAAGTCTGCACCTCTCTCTGTTCTTATAAATGAAGTTTATGAAAAAGTTACACTCATTCAATTGCATAGTTTTCATTACCACTGCCTGTGACCTTACACACACAAACCCCAAATAGTCATGACTTGATCCTTTGCTGGAAAAGTTTGCTGACCTCTAAATTAAAATATGATTTTCAAATACAGGAATACACACACACACACACACACACATATATGAAATAAGTCTATTCTATATATGATAGAATTTATTCAGACGCTAAAGAAAGGCATTAAATGCTTCCTTAAATTTTCATGTGTTGGAAAGGATCAGATATGCATAGTATCACACAGAGAACAAAGCCGGTTAGTGGCAGTTTATGATCAGATGGAATTACCAATAGCTACACAAAAATACTAGAGTATAAGAATTATAATTTACAATCTGTATCTTAAACTGATAGAGCAGCGTTATTTAAAAGAGGCTGCATGAGGAGACAGACACTTTGTAAACGCATAGAAGGGTCAAAGTCTTCAGAGGTCCCTCGTGCTGCTTGTTCATCGTATTCTGTTTTATTCTGAGTTATAAGCTTGACTCTAACCTGACAATGAGGGCGTTGTTACTTTGAAGTTATTGTTAATAAATATTACTTACTTTTTCTTTCATTTCTTGAGCTTTCCTTTTAAGCACAGCATCGGGCCTGATAATAATAATACTATACTTTTCACCTGGGGGGGAGGGAAAGAGTTTCACTGTATTGGGATGAAGGTGGAGTTCTAAGGAACCTGGCAAGTTTAAGTGTAAATTCTTGATGATCATGAGTTTCTGACCATTGATAGCAGGACACCTATTTATGGCCTTTCAAATACTAAAGGGTTTCTACTTACAATCAAAGGGCAGGTTACATATTTCTATGCAAGGGAGATGTTCACAAGAGATTTTCATCAAGCAGCAAAATACCATCCAAAAGTGGGTGCTGGTGGATTTAATGTCATTCACGTGCATCTGGATTACCATGTAATCCACCCAGCTCGGTACCCCCAGTGAGCAGGGCTTCAAGCACACGCTGTCCAAGATTACAGATTGACAGAATTCCCCCCTGCAAATTTATCCAGACGCTTATGACAAATTTTTAGTGCAAGAGCTCCCTGATCATGTCTGTCTGCCTTTGCTCCCTCCAGAAAATGAACATATATACGCACAAATACATACACACACATACATGCACACACATACATACACACACACACACAAAAAAAATCCTATGAAAGTGTGGAATTGTTAACTGCAAAGAGTACTGTCATTAGAAGAAATCATTTTCACAAGTTTTTGTGAGGATAAATTAGGAAGATGCTATCTAAATTAGATATAGAATGCAGAAATCCTTAATTTTCTGTTTATAGCACTTGGGATTGAATCCACACTGAGCTCCTTGCTTAGCCTATTTTTATTTTTGTGACATGAACTACTCAATCATTAAATTGCCCTGGCTGGGCTCAAACTTATGATCCTACTGCCTCAGTTTCCCCGGGGGCTGGGATTATAGGCCTGTGCCACCACATTTAACTACCCAAGTTAACCTGTGAAAGTCTTTGCTTAGAGACCAAAGATACCAGCCAGGAGAGAAAACCAGGGTGCCTTTTAATACTTCAGCCTTGCAAGGCTTTAATTATATTGATCCCAAAGTCCCTTTCTGATTAACAATGCTGTCGCTACTGACTTTTTGCTGCTACAAGTGATACTCTAATGAACACCGATACCATGTCTTTAGAGTAAATGTACTTACTTTTAGAGTTTTTCTTAGCCTTTTCTAACTCCAAGAGCAGAATATCAGGGTACTATGAAAGAGAAAAACAAATAAAACACAGTTGTCTTAATATCATGATGAAAAAATATTTAGAAATTTTGTTTCAAGTAAATATATATGACCCAAGGAATGGAAGGTAAATTTTAAAAGTACCTTTCATCCACATTGCTGAAAGCCTCGAGATTGTACCTTTTAGTTATCTAGGTAGTCACAAAGTGCTATGATTTAGATAAGTGACCCCCAAGACCCACGCATGAAGCGTTTCCTCCCTTGTTTGTGGCACTAATCATGCATAGTAGAACCTTTAAGAGCTGGGGTTAGTGAGAGGAAATTGGGTCATTGGGGGCGTGGCTTTGAAAGGGATTGTGGGATACTGTTATCTTCCTATCCTCTCTTTTTCGCTTGCCAGTTTTCATGAGATGAGCCATTTGCTCTAGCATGATTTTCCTGCACCATCTTCTGCCTTACCACCACCCCTAAGCATTACAGTTTAGATCTAGAATGTTCCCGCAAAGCCTCATGTGCTCAGAGGTGGAGTTTTGGGAAGGAGACTAGATCATGGTGGTCATGTAGTTAACACCGGTCAGAGACGGGGTGTGATTGGATGTGGGTCACCGACCTGGAGGACATATCTCCCTCTCTACCTCCTCCCTCCTCTCTCCACTTCTGGATGCCATAATGCGAGCACTTTTCTTCCAATCAGGCCCTTCACCCATCCTGCCTTTCATGCCTTAGAGCCAGCCAGCCATGGACTGAAAGTAAGAAGCAAAATAAACCTTCCCCTCCTTTGTGGGCAATGAGCCTTTTGTCCCATGATGAGAAAATTGCTAAGACACCAAGTGACCATATACTGCAATCTCTTCACTCATGAGTCAAACTGTACCTTTCCTCTTGTTACAGTGATTACCTCAGGTATTTGGCCATTACCTTTGGTATTTGAAGAGGTGACTAATACACAAAGGTTAGGAAAACAATACAAAGGCAACACATTTTTAAAATTAAGGTAGGCAACATAACCACAGTATTACCCAAGGGCGAACCATTTCCCCTGCTGCAATCTTCTTCTCCTCATTGATCAAGGCAATGACTTTTTTGTTAACTAGTGGTGCATTTGCACCCTGAATCTTAGCAATAATTTTGCCATCCTGTATATAAGGAAAAAGAAAACATAAAGCGGTTTTTTCAGAACAAATCAAAGGACAGTCTGGACTAATCTGCCCCTCCCTGCCCCCTCTTCCTCACCAATCCTCTTTTAGCTACCGCTGTCAGTCACATAAAATTAAGTCAATAATGACCCGAAAGTTTGCTTTAGATTTAGTAAACCCAGTTCTTTCAATTCTGCCTCTAATTAGTCTGTGTTTTTATGCCAAAGCCATGGCTGTGGCCCCAGCAGGACCTGGCAGCAGGTCCCTGACATACACAAGCAGCGCCATGACATGCACTGTCTCCTGATGTCTCCTGATGCCCTTGCTTTAATGGGAAGGATGCAAAACAGGCCGCCCCACACTGTCCCCCTGATGCCACTCCCCTCTTGTCTTTCACCTCACACTTCCTAAGCACCCGCTGACTTTGAAGGGACCAGGCACCATGTGTGGAACCAGCTCTGGTACATAACCTCATTATAAAAAATAAAAATAAAAAATGAGGCCACCAAACCATACACACATATGGTGTAGCGGCCTCAGTTAGACAGCACGAGACAGGTCCAAGCACTCACAGCTGCTACCGGGATGGCACATCTCAATAACCGAAAGTGATTCTTTGCTTAACATAGGAAACAAGGGCAAGTGACAATGGGGTAAAAAGGAGAAGGTGAAGCATTCTAGGCACAGCGAACAGCAGATGCCAAATACAAGGCCAGAGGGAGGCAAGGCATGTGGAGGTGAGCTGGGAAAGTGAGAGGGAACAGGAGGTGGTGAGAGCCAGTGCCAAATGGCATCAGATCCTGCAGAGCCCGTGGCCCTCGTGTGGAGGCTGCTTACACCTTCCATGTAGTTAGAAATCAGCACTGCAAAGCGGAGGCTACCGCCATGAGGAGAGCTGTTATTTGTACAGATCCTTTCTCTGCTGTGCGGAGAAAACGCTGGGAAGGAAAGGGTGAGGGGGAGATGCTTGTGGAAAAGTTAGGAGCTACAGTACAGGCGAGACGCTGGACATGGTCACTCGAATCTCCGGAGAGGTGGCACACGTGGGAAGGTGCAGATACATGGGCCTTGGAGGGTGGAAGTGGCAGGTCCACAGTGCGGCACAGATTGTGACCGGAAAGAGATGTCACCGAGGTGGATCTTCTTCTGCCTTTCACTTGAAGACCATGCAAATTGTGAATCACTATGTTATTTTACAAATGAAGATTACATTTCAAATGGCATCAGAGGGGAGGAGGCCTGGGGCTGAAAGTTCTTAGCAAGACAGGGCTTTTGCAAAAACAAACCAACACCGACTGATGTCAAGTTGGTACCTAAGACCAGAGTTTGAAGTACAGAATTGAGCTGAGTGTGGAAACTGGACTTGTTGCTAATGGAGTGGGTGCACAGGGGGAATTTTCTCAGGATGGTACTGATCTATAAGAGCTAAGGGAGGGCCGGAGATTTAATTCAGTGGTTCCAGCGCCTGCCTCACAAATACAAGGTCCTGAATTCGATCCCAGTAACCACATACAACGCTGGACGTGGTGACTCATGCCCACCAGCAATCAATACCATATACCACAGTGCCGGGCGTGGTGGCTCACGCCTGTAATCCCAGCACTCAGGAGGCAGAGGCAGGAGGATTTCAGAGTTCCAGGCTTGCCTGGGCTACATAGTGAGCTGAGGGCCAGCCTCAACTACAAAGTGAGACCCTGTCTCAAAAAAAAAAAAAAAAAAAAGGTGAGTCAGCACGAGAGGGGTGGGCAGCGTCCAGGGAGGTGACAGGAAAACCAACTCCTCACGATGAAAAAAAGAAAAACACTTCAAAAACTGGGGCACGATCACAACTGCAGCACACCTGAGAGGTACACGATGAGGAGGATACAAAAATGCCTATTTACCAGTGGGCTTCTAACTGAATAGATTGGCAGCAGCCATTTTGGTCAAAGAAGCATAAAGAAGCGACACTGAATGTGCTGAGAAATAGATGGACTAGGAAGAAACGCAGCAAAAATACAGGAACGTCTAAGCAACTGAGCTGTGAAGTAAGAGGAATGGAGGAGGCGCTGGAAGGGAGCGTGGCATCAGAACAAAGTATGTTTTTAACTGAAAAGCTCCAATTATATTAAAGGCCAATGAGAAGGATGCAGTTGAGAAAGGTTTCAAAGGGGTCTTTCAACAACTCCCTTGGAAAGAAGCCCCACCTGCTGAAACTCCCTAGCGGAAGTTTGTCATCATTGAGAGGGCTTCAAAGGGCCCCTGGGAAATAGCTGAATGACCACGCAATAAGTTAGAAGGTGATTTTGTGATCAGAGAATGAGATTCTTGATCTAACGGTCATGGAAGTGCCATGGGGGAGGGGCGGGTCCAGGAGTGATTTAACCAGGTACACTGGAAGGAAAGGTCACTGGCACCATAGGGGTCAAAAGTCAGAAGGTTGGGATATTATGTGGACTGCCGGTGTGAATGCTGATGTCTCCAAGAGGACGGCAGGCCTTGGCTTTGGGACAAAGTCTAAGAGCACGTGCCAAAGCCTTCAGTCATCAACAGCAAGGAAGGTCATCAAGCAACAGGAAAGAGGAGAAAGAGAAGGAAATATTGCCAAACAGGACAGACCTGCTCTACACAAGGCCATGGAAATCAGGAAAGCAGTAAGAGGAAGTAGGAGAAACACTAATTCTACTCCTGGCCTGAGAAACTTCATTGGAAAACACCGTCCTCACTCCTGGGCTGCAGAGAAAACAGGCTAAGGAAAGAGGCAGGTGGAAGGCAGGTGAAGGGAGGAAAGAAAAAGACTTGGTCAAAGATCTGGGGAAATCTGCCAGTTGGTTGAGTTCTGAATACCACACACTGGGAGACAGTTGGCTTTTAGAAAATAGTACTTATGGCTGTTTCCCGGTCACTAAAGGTATGTGTTCGTCACAGAGTATTGGAAAAATGCAAAGAAGGGTAATGAAGAAAAATGTATGTACCCTTCCCCCATACACAGAAAACTGCTAGAAAATTCTGGTGGCTAAACTTTGCTTCTTCTTCCTTTCCATTTGTAGAGGTAAAAGTAATAGGCATTCCAAAATAGTGACCATACAGATATTTTCTTGGGTCGGTATGTGAATATTTATAGCTCTGCTTGAGAAATTTCTGATTTTTCACTCCTACAAATACTTCCTTGTACAAATCTCTGACGATATCTTTAATGTATGTAAAGACCATGTTATTTTACTTTTCTCTGGTCAGCTCGGTGTGTACAGGCTAAACTCTTCGATCCATTATAAGTTCCTAAATGTTGAATTGTAAAATATACTAATAGGCAATCAGAGATAAGGCAAATAATGTACAATTGCTGCCACCAGCAAAAAGTTCCATGACATTTTTATAATGCTACTTGCTCTTTAACTGCAAAATGGAGTACGCTAACATAATTGAGACAAGCACTGTACTTACGACACAAAAGAGAAAAACAGGTTCGCATGTGTCTTTATATGATTGCAGAGTCACAACGTTGTCAGCTTCTGCCTAACAAAAGGAAATGTTTTATAATAATAAGGAACTATATCCAAGTCCTTTAATATACTATGTTAAGCAATGAAGATATAATGCTTTTTTATGTTTATTGTAACATTTTCTGGCAAATTACTTCTGCATTAGGATCAGATTGCATATAGTGGTGATTTAAGCCCTGCCTCCTCTCCTCTGATATCAACTTTACCTCTCTTTGTTCCCCTTACGGTACCCACACTAAAGTCCTCTTTTTTTTTTTTTTTTTTTTTTTGAGACGGTCTTGCTCTGTAGTTCAGGCTGGCCCTGAGCTCACTATGTAGCCCAGGCAAGCCTCGAGCTCAGCAATCCTGCTGTCTCTGCTTCCCAAGAGCTGGGATTACAGGCGTGAGCCACCGTGCCCGGCAGTGTGGTATGTGGCACTGATTGCTGGTGGGTGTGAGTCACCACGCCCAGCATTGTATGTGGTTACGAGGATGGAACTCTGGACCTTGTGCTTGCGAGGCAGGCGCCGGAACCACTGAGCTAAATCTCCAGCCCCCTAAAGTCCTCTCTTTGTCCTTCCCTTCCTAATCGCCTAGCTCTGTTCTTCCTTTTCCAGTTTAGCTCAAGTGTCCTCCTTCCAAAATGCTTATCTCACTCTCTCCTGCCGCGAAGCCTTTTCTCTACCTCACACTTGACTCCCCTTCTCCCGGGGCGCCCGCCTTCGTCCCTTTCAGTCCTGTCCTATGAAAGTGGGTGTGCAGCCCCTCCTCCTGTCAGGGGAGTCCTGTGCACAGGAGTAGGCTTTTATATTTCACCTCTTCCTCAATATCCACAGTATGATTAAAAGAGAAGGTGTTTACGTTTTTAAAAATTATCACAGTGAAAGACATACTGCTGCTAATCTGCCTCAAAAATCCTCTCCCTCACTTTGAACACAAGTTATTCCTTTATTCTTGCTGCTTTCTAGAAGTCCTCTCTCCTTTTTTCTTTTTTTGCAATAGATCCTATTTTTATTTTTCAAATTAACGTTATGCATACACTTGATACGGATAATGATCACCTCTGTCATGGGGAATTTGTACCTGTACATAATATATCTTGATTCTTCTTTTCCCCCCATTCCCCATCCCTCCCTTCAACTCTTCTCCTCCTCCTCATTTGCAAAAGCTTTATTTCCATTCTTCCCTTGTACTCTTTTTTTCTCCACCCCTCCCCCACCTTTCTTTGTTTCGAGACCAACGGGGCTGACAGAGGAAGAAGTCCTCTTTCTTAGTGTCTTGTGGTGCCCGATCGTGGCTGCCTGCATATCCTGAATGGCTTATCATGTCTCCCTTTCACAGTCATTTTGACTTTGGGTGCCCAGACTAAAGTCGCACAGACTTTGGGTACCCAGAAGTCACGCAGTGCCAGGCCCAGTGAGTGAGGTGGGTGAGGGCACTCCTTTTATGAGCTGTCTTGCTGTTGGATGGTGCTGGCCGGCAGCATTTGCTGTATTTCAGGACACACCTCTTAAAGACACTCAGCGCTGGCCTTGTGTATACTTCATATGCACATATGTCATGATACATATAATCAAATATTATGTATCATGTTTATTAGTATGTGGAATCATTCTACTCTTGATAACGTGATAAAAATACTACAGTGCTGATGCTTAGAGATCATCAAGCATTATCTCTCCACAGAGAACTACATCCAGGGATTCAACCAACCATGGATAAAACGTATTAGGAAAAAAAAAAAGTGCAGCAGCAGAACCCTGAATATGTACAGACATTTGTCCTCTCGCTGTTCTCAAACAACATAGCAACTATTGATGTTGCATTGGCATTTTATTAGGTATTATAATACTTCCATCATCCAGATAGATTTACCGATCAGTGCCGAACCTGTGGCACGGGAGCCGCCGCGGGCACGCGGAGCCCTTTCTTCCACACACAGGCCGAGTCTCCCAGCAGCCCAGCATCAGGTAGCAGTTGATTTTACTAAACCAAAGCCTCCTTACTCAGTATTGGCACATTGCAATAAATAAGTGGACCTGGGCTGCAGAGTGGGCACTAGGTCTCTGAGAGCTTCGCCATCACCGATGTAGAGTATCTCTGTCCTCTCAGGATTACAACTGTTACACCATCTTATATAAGAAATTTAAGCACCCCCGGATTTTGGTAGTCGCAGGGGTCGTAGAACCAATGACCAATATATCTATACTTATTCTCTGGAAAAAGGACATGGCAAAATAATTCATAGTGACTATTTAACGGGGTGATTTCAGTGAGGAATCAACCTCTAAGTTTTAATTTTGGATTTAAATTTACCTTTCAGCAAAGGGTCCTTTTTCCTTGACTGCCTGCATAAAACAAAATGTCCACCAGAGGGCATCACGAGCCATTTGCCTACAGTGGAGCTGTCAAAATTTTCGATTTGAGTTTTCTTTTTTTAATCTATTTTGGGCAGATCATTTTATAAACACAGCAGTAATCTATGCAAATGAACTATTACCAAGTGCAAACACACAGGGTATAAACTATTCAGAGACACTGTGTATGGTTCTGTTAAATTCAACACATGCTATTACTTTGAATAGGGCCTATTTAGGAAAATTTCTATTTCCATTTGGATGGTAGTATGGTTGTAACATAAACAAAAAAGTCTTGTTGAGTTGAATGCTGGTTCGCCAGCTGATGGGTTTTAAGTGATTGGATTATGAGGACACTAACGTCATAGTTGTATTAATCTGTCAGTGTGATTATGATGAGCGTCAAAACAGATATATTCATGGAAAAACCCCCTGGGTGGAGCCTGAGGAATTCTGTCTCAGGGTGATTCTGGGTGGACACAGCTTGCCAAAAGACCTGTCTAGTCAGGCTCACATCACACGTCTGTAATGCCTGCTCGCTGGGAGGCTGAGACAGGACGATCACCCTCTGAAGCTGTCCTACACAACTTGGCAAGGCCTTGTCTCAAAATAAGAATACAAAGAAGGGTTCGAGATGTAGCTCAGTGTGACGATTCTGGGCTCAATCCCCAGTGTTCCAAACATAATATGTATATATTTCTTGAGAAAGAGATAGAGGGAGAGGCACCCGGATCATCACAGCGTCTCTCCTATGGTAATCAGGGCTTCCCCCTGGAGCTGCTGAAGTGGGAGTTCAGACTAAAAACCGTATGGTCTGAACAGATCAGCTTTTCTGTCACTGGAACACAGTACTTGGCCCCCACTTTTTTTTTTTCTTGCTTTTTGGAGACAGAGTCTCGCTTTGTAGTTCAGTTGGCCCCCACATTTTAAAGGGAAAGAAGTTTCGTTTGGCTCAGATTCTTAGGGGATTCAGTCTTTGGGGATCTGGCTCCCAGGCAGGAGGATCAGGAGGAAGAGAGTGATGAGGCAAATATGGTCAGTCCTGGATGACTAGGAAGCAGAGCAGAGGGACAGTCCCATAAGGAAGGGGCAGGAGAGGACCAGTTATAGGCCACCAGCCATTAGGAGCCACCCAGACACATTCGGAAGCGAGGGCCACCAACCCCCCAGGCAGCTCCAAAGTCAATCATGTTGCCGTCCACCTTAACCACCGCAGACCCCAGATTCCTGTTGGACCGTGTGGCTTCCCTCGACTCCTGGTATGTGAACTTGGACTCTCAGACAAACTTCCCTAGCTCCAACCACCTCGATGCACAAGAATTTTATCCCTTAAACAGGAAAAAGAACACAAAAAATTATTATATGCCAAAGGCATGGGAATATTAGACTCCCAGAAAAACATTCTGATTCTCCATTCTCTGTTGCTCTGCTGCCAGCTCTTAGACACTTCAGATGTTTTTTTTTTTGTTTTTTTTTTTGTTTTTTTTTGAGACAGGGTCTCGCTTTGTAGTTCAGGCTGGCCCTGAGCCCACTATGTAGCCCAGGCAAGCCTTGAACTCAGCAATCCTCCTGCCTCTGCCTCCTGAGTGCTGGGATTACAGGCGTGAGCCACCACACCCGGTTGATGTTGTCTTTTCATTTTTTATTCCAAGCCCTTGTTGACTGCACAAGGCAATCCACCTTCTCCTCCTTGCCAGGAAACACACCTGCAATCACATCCAGGTCAGCTGTGGCTAGTTCCTTAGGGCAAAGCAGCTCATTACACAATTAGGCCTTTCAAAGAACTTTGAAAAAACAAAACAAGCCACAGACTGGCAGAAAATATTTCCAAAAGATGTATCTGACAAAGAAGTAAGATTGAAAACATACAACAAAGTTTAAAAATCAATAATAAAAAACCCAAAACAGTTCAACTTTTAACAAATGGATCAAAAACATTAACAGACACCTCACCAATTATCAACCTATACAGATGGAAAATAAGTGTTGGGAAAGATGCCCAACATCACGGGTCATCACAAGGTAAAACAAGACATCACTACCCCCTTGTTAGAATGCCCAAAATCCAAAACTCAGAGTATACCACATACTGGCCAGGATGCAGAACAAGGGGTTCCTCCATTCACTGTCGGTAGGAATGTAAAATAGTACAGCCACTTTGGAAGATAGTTTCAGTTTCTTACACATGAAACATAATTTTGTCAATCACTATCCTTGGTATTTACCCAAATTAGGCTGAAAACTTATGTCCACACAAAAAATCTGTGAACAGATGTTTCTAGCTCTATTCTAAACTCGGAAGCAGCCAAGATATCCTTCAGATGGAAAATAGAGAAAGCAAATGAGATATATATACAGACAAGGGAATGTTGTTCAGGACTAAAAGAAATAGCATTTGACCATGAAACGATGTGGAGGAAACACACAAGTATATTACCAAATGAAAGGAGTCAGAGTAGGTCATGTTTGATATGCTCCAACTATACAGTGTTCATAGTTCATCATGCTATAGGAGGTGGGGCCTGGTTGGAGGGTCACTGGGGTGTCACCTACAAAGGTATATTCTTGTCCCTGGCTCCTCCTTCTCTCTCTGCTTACTGGGGTAAGCAGCTTCCCTTCTCAGACCCTCCTACCTCACCTCTTCTGCCTTGGAGCTAAGTGACTATGGACTGAGACCATGAGCCAAAATAAATCTCTCCTTTTTTACTTCTGGATGTCGGGTATTTTGTCACAGTCACGGGAAAACTTACGAATACATCTCCATTAACAGAAAAATAGTAAAGGAGAGATTCTGGGCTTTACAATGCATATTGTAATCTTAAATTAAGGAAACAGTCACATAAAGAATGTGTCTGCAAGAGTGGGTAGAGAGTCAAACACAATATAAAATTATGTGCTGGCAAACTCAACCAAGGTCTGCACTGAGGGACTATGGGAAACCTGTGCCCAGAACACACAGGATTGAGGTTACATGCAAGTTTTATGGACCGTGTATTTTAGAGACAAGTTGCTATACAGCAAATCTATTATGTGCTTTACATCTTAGATCTTAGCTAGTTTAAGTATGCTTCAGTTGAATGGGAACAACGGCGCCAACTGAGTCACACACTTTCAAACTCTCTAGTAGCTAAGTGTAAAGACACAAAGGAAACAGGTGGATATAATGTCATAATACATTTTCCTTAACCCAAGGCAACCGGACTATTAACACTCAAATATGCAATCAATGTAAAAGAATTAATGGTGTATTTCACATTAATTTTCCACATTAAATCTCAAAATGTGCTTGATATTTTAAACTTCAAACCTGTTTTCTTTACTGAACTTTAGTTCATAATAGCTGATCTTTAAATTTTTGTATCAAAAAGTAGATTATTCCTGCTGTCTCAAGTTTTAAAAACTTTACCATCATTGGGGGCCGGAGGGTTAGCTCAGTGGTTCCAGCGCCTGCCTCGCAAGCACAAGGACCTGAGTTCAATCCCCAGTAACCACATATAATGCTGGGCATGGAGACACACCCACCAACAATCAACACCGCATACCACAATGCTGGACGTGGTGGCTCACGCCTGTCATCCCAGCACTCAGGAGGCAGAGACAGGAGGATTGCTGAGTTCGCGGCAGTTTGCCTGGGCACCATAGTGAGCTCAGGGCCAGCCTGAACTACAAAGTGAGACCCTGTCTCAAAAAGCAAAAAAAAAAAAAAAATTTGCCATCATTGATTAAATTTAAATTCCTCAAAACGAAGACATCAGTTCCTCTTGTTGCTCTGGCCACACCATAGGCACTGCAGAGTTGTTCACATCTGCCAGCCTTCATTGGACAACAGTAATCTAACCAGCTAATAATTTGTCACAGAGACATGGAATAATCAAGGTAGAAAGTCAAATGGGTCCAGCTGCCACACTTCACTCTCTTAGCATGCTTGGTAGCCAGTAAGTAAGGGGAAACCATTACCACTGTAAAACTTGATAACTGGTCAGTGTCTAGGGTGCTGCTATTCTGTGAGACCTTAAGGCTTTACAAGCCTTACACTAATGGGTTAGTGTAATGACCAAGCCTAGGGTCAGAGCAACAAACGGGTCTGCAGATGCAGGCCCACCATTTTCATTATTTCTTAAGGTCTGCAATCAGAACAATCTCAACACTATCAGATTCCAATAAGAATCACATCCATTCTCAGATCTTGTACAACTAAATTCTGAGTAAATCTGCCCTCGGGACCCCCTAGGCTGACGAAATGAATAGGTTGCTGGAATTAGAACAACACTTAAAGCATTCATGGGCATTTCAATATTGTAACACAGAATCACGAGTTCAATGAAAATGAAATCCTTACCACAACGAAATGCAGAATTTCATCTTCATTGATTTCATTTTTCAGCTTTCTGAACAAGGGCTGCATGGCTCTGCAGGGTCCGCACCAGGCTTGGTAAACATCGATCACTAGGGGGTAACAGATCTCATGAAGAAGCGGGCACAGAACCCAAACACCAGCATGGCCACAGCTTGGACAAGGGCCGGAGCCAAGAGAGCGGATTTCAGACCAGGGACTAAGGAGGGGGTGGTCTCTACAGGTGCTCTGAAGTGACCCGGGACCGTGGGACCCCGGTACCTGTTAATCCTTTGTTGTTCAGCATCTCATCCCACAGGCTTTGGCTGTTGATGACGGCCTACAAAAAGCAAGATGTTACGGCCTGTGTCTAGTTGTCCTCCAAAGCCTCTGTGTTCATAGGTGAGGCTGGATCTGTGGTTTGGATACTGGGATCAGGGTGTGTAATAACTAAATGGATTAGCACCACTCTGATGTGAATAATGGAAGCCTCAGCCTGCGTGTGGGTTGGGTGGAATATGAAAGTAAAAGAAGGAAGGAAGGAAGGCTCGCCGCTTGCTGCTGCAGGTTCCTACTTCCTGCCTGCCCTGACATGGACTGTTTCTCCTCTGCAATGTCCTGTGCCCTGCTGCCCCTGTGTGCGGCCGGCCAGCTATGAACTTAGACCTGTACGCACCGTGAGCCAAGTAAACCCCTCCACCTTCGACTACGAGTGCCAGGTATTTCATCGCACCGGCTAAAATACACGGTTCTCTGAAAGGTCTTCAGGTGCCAGGGTACCAGGTGCTGCCCTGGGGAAGAGCTGTACCCACCTGCAGCTGCACTTCGCCTCGCCTTTTACCCGCCATTTACCTGCTCCCTCTCGGGAAAAAGAAAGAAAAATTCAAATCAGTCCGAGGAAATGTGGATCGTGTGGTCTTTCTATATCCAAACAGCCTCCTAACGTACTGTAGACATTTCCCTTTTCCAAACATCAGATGCGCGGGCTCGCTGAGAGGCCCGGCTCGCAGGCAGCCCTTTCCCTGCTGGGCCCTCGCAGCGCTCGGAGCTGCGGCCCATCTCACCCTCCCAAGGAGCCCAGAGAAGGGACGAGCCCGCAGCCCTTAAACAGGCTTGGGTCTTTCCACGGAGGGGGGTCGAGACTTTCCAACGTGTTCATTTGCACACGGGCTACCTGTCCAGACTTGCCTACGAACACGTTTAATTTTCAGAAGGGAGGTGTTCTCGGGAGGGCAGCGGAAACTTCCCCACATCGGGCCAAGACTTCTGCAGCGTGACTCGGTGCGGCCGCGGAGCATCCGCACCTGCCGCGCTGTGGCCGCAAGCTGGTGGCGCCGGACGAGGCGGACACGGGCCTCCGGGTGACCGAGGCCGCCAACGTCTCCAACACGAGCGGGCGGAAGGGCTCGGGCGGGTTCGCCTCCCCGAGGGGTCGCGAGGTCCAGGCTCCGTCCCAGCCCTCGGGACCGCGCTCCTGCGCCCGCCGCTGCTCGGAGGAGCGGCAGCCCCGCGTCTCCACCCCCTGGGCCAGGCGCCTCCCCCGACCCTGCCCTGGCTTCCACACCAGCCCCCCCGCCCCCCACCCCCGGCTTCTCCCGTCTCTCTACTTCGAAGGCTTTGAAATCTTACGGCCTCCAATTACAGAAAAGAATATGGTAGTTAGCCCAGATGCGGTGATGCCAGCCTGGAGGCAGGAGGAGCGCCAAGATCGAGCACAGCCTGGGCAACAAAACATCTTAGCAAGACTCTTATCTCAAAATTAAAAAAAAAAAATACAGGGGCCGGAGATTTAGCTCAGGGGTTCCGGTGCCTGCCTCGCAAGCGCAAGGTCCTGAGTTCGATCCCCGGAAACCACATACAATGCTGGGCGTGGAGACTCACGCCCACCGGCAATCAATACCACATACCACAGTGCCGGGCGTGGTGGCTCACGCCTGTAATCCCAGCACTCGGGAGGCAGAGGCAGGAGGATTGCTGAGTTCGAGGCTTGCCTGGGCTCCATAGTAAGCTCAGGGCCAGCCTGAACTACAAAGTGAGACCCTGTCTCAAAAAAAAAAAAAAAAAAAACATATATATATATGTGTATGTGTGTGTGTGTGTGTGTGTATCTATATATATATATATATATAGATAGATAGATATATATCTCTGTGTGTGTGTGTGTATACATATACATTTTTATATTTTTTTTTTAAATAAAAGGACTGGGATGTAGCTCAGTGCCGCCAAGGCTCTGGGCTCAATCCCTTCCCCCTCCCCTAATCTCAAAACAGAGCAAGGGAGCTCTAATTTGCTCCAGCCACAGCTCGGCTGCCCCACCTTTTCCTCCTGCATCCCTCCAGCCGGTGGATCGTCCTCCCCCTCCGCCTCCCCTTCCATTCTCCTCTCTCCTAGAAGGCACTTCCTCCCAGTACTTCCTCTTAGAAAAAAAAAAAAACTGTTCAGAATTGTGCACTTAGAAATATGTTGCCAAAATGGCTCACCGCGTTCCTACCCGGCCTCCCGTCAGCTGTGGTGAGCACGCTGCTAACCAGAGCTCCGGGATCGGAGGAACCGGGGTTCCCCGCTCCAGGCCGTGCTCAGCCCTGCGTGGGCTGGCTCCCGCCGGTGTCCCTTTCCCTGGCCCGCTGGGGGCCGCGTGTCCGCGCTGCTTTGGGCTGTCACGGCTCCCGAGTCCCACACAGTTCCGGGCGGTCTGGCTTCTAAGCTCCTGACAGAAGTGCCTTGTTTGTTTTACTGGTTTGTCGTTTGTAGGATTTATACCAAGAATATTTTTAAAGGGACCTTCAAAGCACTGACTATGGCTAAAAAAATAATAGCGGAAGAACTCTTAGTGCTCATAAGTGTTAAGTATATTTCTATGGAATATAAACCAGTCTCCAAACCTGTTCTGCCCTGAACTGGAATTCTGCACCCATGAAACAATTTCTCCTTTCCCTGCCCCAGGTTCTAACAATCGCCATTCTGCTTTCTGTTTCTTTCACAGCAACTTAAAAACAGAACAACGACAAAACCCAAAACCTGTCCTATTCTTGCCCTGTGAATCCCACTTTTTGCCCCTATCTTCATGTGGCTTTTAATTTGATCAAAGTTCTGGGGCTCCAAATCCCCCAGGTGGTTGAACGCCAGGCCCTCTTTCAGGGCGACAACACTTTTCTCATTTGGATTGTGAACTAATCTGTGGCAGATCTCATGCGTGCGTGCGTGCGTGCGTGCATGTGTGTGTGTGTTTCTATAACAGGTCTATGGAAGCATCTCTATTCTCTGAATCTTTTCCTGCCCCATGGAGAACCAACGTGCCAGGCTGCTTGTATGTTAATTTTGTAGCCTGGCCTAGCCCTCCTATTTCATGTGGACAGTTGAGAAACCCAAACATGTTTACATATGGCACAGTCTTGGGACCTGCACTAATCACGGTGACACTGCGTTATGAGGAATGCATTTGGTGTCCACCCAGGCGCTGGCATACAGCTCCTGAGACCCTTAGAATTGCCTAAGAGATACGGGGGGCTAAGAGCATCTTTTATCCTACTGTTTGATCTTGGGCCTCAGCTCTGGACACAGAGCTCCTAAAACCACTGAAATTTCCCGGAGAGTAAAGGGGCTTTCTGCTCTGTTGAAGCAACTGAGTATTCTCGTAGCTTCAGGGTAGGAACTGGCCACCAGGGTTAGCAAACCATGGTGAGGAGCTTGGAACTTTCAGCTGCTCACCCTTACTCACCGAAGGAAGCAGAATTTGAAAAGCAAACTGGCTACATGATGATCCTTAAACTCCTTAGAGTATGAAGACTGCAGAGCTTCTAATTTGGTGAAGACATCAGCAGGGCAGAAAGGTGGGGCACCCAGCTCCATGGAGAAGAAGCTCCTGCCCTAGAAGTTCTTCACATGGCTGTTCATTGGCATCTTTCCACCTTTATAGGAAGCCACTACTCAGGTAAATACTTCCCTGAGTTCTGTGAGCTATGATAGCAAACCGTTAAATCTCAGAGGGGAAGTTAGGACCCCCAGTTTACAGCTGAGTGGACGGAAGTGTGGATCACCTTGGAACCTCCTAGTGAATTTAGCAAGAGAAACAGGAGACAGTCCTTTGGGATTTAGCCCTTTCCCCATAGCATCTCTAGTACAGGCCATGGGGTCTGTACTAACTCCAAGTAGTTAGTGTCACAACTCAATTGTGGGATGCCCAGTAGATGTTTGGAGAAAAATAGAAGCACATGGTATGGGGGTAAAAATCACTCATCTTGATGATCAGTAGTGCTTTGGTGAGCAGAAGAAGCAAGTTTTTCCTTTCACTTGTCTTTTTATCCACAAAGACTTCCATGTGGATGTTGAAGTTCCTTTCCCTGAGCTAGTCTGTATAAGTGGGGTGCCAGCCCCATCTCAGAAACAGACCACTATATTTATTCATTTCCACCGGCTGTGAATTGGAAATTGGCATCTTGACTTTCAATGTGTAGTACATGGACATACGGGAATGTGGACATCACAATCTCAGGCCAGCCTTGTTCTCCTCTCAGATACCACAGTGACATTTCTTCTGTTTCAGCCCTTCCAACCTCTAGGACCTTGATGTCTAGCAACATCTTTTAGATTTTATCGAAATTTGAAACTTTCAAAACAAAAAGTGTTCTTTGTCCAGTCTCCAGTTGATGGGCATCTGGGTTGTTTCCAAGATTGGGCTATCACAAACTGAGCTTCGATGAACATGGATATACATATGTCTTTACAATAAGAATCTTTTAATTCCTTTAGGTATATTCCTAGCAGGGGAATAGCAGGGTCAAATGGGACCTTTAATCTTAGTTTTCTGAGGAATCTCCACAGTGGTTCCCCAAGTCTACAATCCCACCAGCAGTGGAGAAGGGTTCCTTTCTCCCCACAACCTCACCAGCATTTATTGCTGGTTGATTTTTTTTAATTGAATTCTTTATTGGTACAATTTATGTTGTTGGTTGATTTTGCAATAGCAGCAATTCTTTGTGGAGTGAGATGAAATCTCAGTCTTGTTTTCATCTGCATCTCTCAAAGGACCAGTGATGTTGAACATTTAAAAAAAAAAAAAAAGACCAGTGATGTTGAACATTTCTTCATATGCTTCTTGGCTGCTTTTGCTTCTGTCTCTGAGAATAATCTGTTCCTTTCAGATGTCCATTTTTGAATTGGGTTTTTTAATTTGGGGGACTGATTTGTTTAAGTTCTTTATATATTCTAGATAGTAGCCCTTTGTCTGACAAACAGCTAGCAAAGACTTTTTGATAAAGAAGCTGTGGGCTTTTTCTAAAATGGAGTATTACTCTGCCATAAAGAATTACAACTTTCCTTCATTTATGTGCAAATGGATACACCTTGAGGACACACTAATAAGTGAAATAAAAAGATCCCAGATGTGTAAATACCGTATCTTTTCTCTCGTATGAGAACCTACAGATGTAAATGAGTTCTAGAATTAATGATATATTTTGTAAAATAGGAAATATTCAAAGGGAATGTGGTGGGGGAACATAATGAGGGGAAAGAATAAATATGATTTGGAATGAAAAAGAAATAGCATGTATATAAGGGGTGGGGGGTTGTGGGCAGGGTAAAAATGAGAATTAACTTCTGTCATATACTGGTACAAATTCCCCAATGTTGAGTGCGATTGTGAGCTGTATATAAAATGTACCAATAAAGAATTCGATTTAAAAAAATGTTTAAGCTCTCTTATTTAGTTTTCCATGTTTGGATCTAGACAGCATCCATCAGCCCCATGGGCCGGAAGTGACCTGCTGTTTTTCTATCTCATCTGTGCTTCCCCTGTGATGGTAGGGTTATTAATTATGCTTACAAATAAAACTAAGATTTCCTTAGTTTCCTGCAGTAGATAACTTTCAGAATTGTACTTCTGAATTTGCCGTTGGCCTCCCATGCCATCCCCATAACCCCATGGTGGGCACTTCCTTTCTTCACACACCCTACTGCAGTGAGGCCTGTCCCATGTTTTCACAGCTATGTGAGTGGCTGGCTTGGCCTGGGAATTGGCCCATGCTCACTTTTACTGGGATAACCTTCCCTAGTAATATCTACTTAGATATCAAGTGAGAAACCTCCAGTCTAACCCCATTTTCCATAAAATGCTCTCTGATCTACTGAAGCAGCATCCTTCTCACAAATTTTTTCTCTTTTGCTAGAGGATGAAAAATACAGCTGTCACACCCGATGTGCCAGACTATATTTGTCCTGCCCTGAGCAGCTGGGAATACACCTCCAGAACACTGCTTTCCTGGCATCTTCTCAGTACTCACAGTAATTTCTTGCTGTCAGGTTCACTGTGAGTTCCCAACTTCTGGAGCCCCTGTCACAAGCTTCAGTGTTTTGGCCCAGGTTTGTTTATTGTCTCTCCCAGAAAGCCATCTGGTAAACCTCTTGGGACCCTCACTTGTCCTGTGGGCTTGCACTGACAGCAGCACAGGTGATTTAAGATTCCCTCTTTAGGAACTTTTCTTTGCATATCAACTACTGTAACCAAGGAGAGTTTGCTGACAACCTGACCCTGACCAAGAAGAATCTTTTCAGAGCACGATATGGCAGAATGAATGGATAATATATGCCTTGTCCAGATGAGATAAAGCCCCTATTCAAATGCTCTTTTATAGACAATTCTGCTCACTCCACAGATGAGAAAGTTTATCATGTTCCTTTATCCTGTGGTTGATTCCTAAATCTCAACTCGTGTGTAAGATTTTAGTGGAAATATTATTTATTTTAATTTTTATTGGTGTATTGTGTGTGTATATGTGGAAGGGGAGTGGAGCTGGATATTGAACTCAGCCACACTGAGGCACTGGGCCACATCCCCAGGCATTTTTTATTTTTTACTTTGAGGCAGGAGCTCCCTAATTTTCTCAGGCAGTGTTTGAACTTTGTGATCCACTTGCCTCAGCCTTACAAGCTGCTGGAATTTCAGACATATACTAGCCTAGCTCAGCTCCTCACTTTCTTTAATGGAATGTTTCTTATTACTCCCAAAAGATGCAATTGCAATAGGTGCCTACAAAGAAGACTTAGCAAGTGCCACAAATGTGCATGCAAATATCTCAGGTGAAATTTTTCACATTGTATTTTTGGTTTTTAAGGAGAAGCATCATTGGAACAAAAAAGCGAATTCTCATTTATTCTTAAAGAAGAGTAAATATTGATTGGATGGCGAATGTCCTCGAAGATCTCTGTGGTGAATGCTTGGTCTCTGATTGGTGCTACTGGGAAGGAGTGGAGTCTTTAGGAGGTGTGGCCTAACAGGAGGTCTTTAAGTCTTGGGGAAATGTAATTTTGTTTGGGGGGGGTGCCCCTTTGTTTTCCTCTTTTGCCTCCTGCCATGAAGTGAGCAGTTTGCTCCCCGCTGTACCATGTGTCACAAGAGGCCAAAGCAATGGGCCCACCCAGTGTTGAACTGGAAACTCCAAGACTGTCAACAAATTAAATCTTTTCTCTTTTTGTTATAGTGACAGAAAACTATACAACATAGTGACCGAAGTGCAAGGCAACACGTGAAACTATTTTTTTAACATCATCTTTCTATAATAGCATAAGACTTTGAAACATAAACTTCATGAGATTGTGATTTGAATCATACTAGAATTGACTTCAAGGACAAAGCGCTCT
This sequence comes from Thryonomys swinderianus, assembly GCA_004025085.1. Taxonomy (NCBI): domain Eukaryota; kingdom Metazoa; phylum Chordata; class Mammalia; order Rodentia; family Thryonomyidae; genus Thryonomys; species Thryonomys swinderianus. The sequence continues at coordinate 26,127 of PVIC010013475.1, forward strand.
GAAAATGTCACTGACTTTGAGGACAAAGCACTCTGAAAATGTCAGTTAAAGGAAACTGTGTTTTTATTTTACTATGAGAGAGGACATAAGTGCCAGAGAGCTTCTGAGAGATATTAATCCTCAAGGAATCTGATTGTTCTACTCTTTGTGTATATTCAATACTACCTCTCCAGATTGATTAAAGGTCCACTCTCCCTTGATGATCTGTCTTTTTTTTTTTTTTTTACTTCACACAGCACTGTAAAGTATTCAACTTTGCTCTTGAGGCATAGATTTGTCAGCACTTAATTGTTTTGCCTATTTGTGCCCAAACCTTCCCATTAGGTGTTCTTAAGGTTTGTGTTTAAATGTCCCTCCCAAACCTCATGCACTCATAAGTGAGACTTTCAGGGACATGGCTGGATCATGGGTACGTGAGGTTGGATTAGGATGTGTCTTACTAGGATTAAAGGTGTGTAATAACTAAACTGGTTTAACAAAATTCTGGATCTGGATAATAAAATCCACCCCCTAGGTGTGGGTGGCACCAGTCAGTAGGATGGAACATGGAGGGACAGAAAGAAGGCAGAGTCGCTGCTTGCTGCTTTCTACTTACCCTGCCATGAACTGTTTCTCCTCTGCCATGCCTTCCTGCCCTAGAGAAAGCTGACGATAGACTGAAACTTTCAAAAACTGTGAAGTAAAAATAAACCTTTCCTCTTTTATGTGGGTGTGGAATGTGTTGTCCCAGTATTGAGAAAGTAACTAAAATAGGTGTGAAGGCTCAGAGGATAGGAGCTGGACTGTAGAATTATTTACTCTGTTCCTCTTGAAGATCTCTTCGGTACCTACTCCCACCATTTCTACCTAAACACTCAAAAGTTAGTTAGCAAATTGGTGCCCTTGGAAATAATAGATATTCTTCCTAAGCTTATGAACTCTTTTTTTTTATTTTATTTTTTTGAGACAGGGTCTCACTTTGTAGTTCAAGCTGGCTCTGAGCTCACTATGTAGCCCAGGCAAGCCTGGAACTCAGCAATCCTCCTGTCTCTGCCTCCCAAGTGTTGGGATTACAGGCGTGAGCCACCACGCCCGGCACTGTGGTATGCGGTATTGATTGTTGGTGGGCGTGAGTCTCCACGCCCAACATTGTATGTGGTTACCGGGGATCGAACTCAGGACCTTGCGCTTGTGAGGCAGGCCCCGGAACCACTGAGCTAACCCTCTGGCCCAAGCTTATGAACTCTTAAATTAGGGTAAATAAAACTCTTCTTTTAAAATTCAACCAGTTTCCAGATAACTAATTATATTTTAGGGAAAACAAATTATTTAAGCAATTTAAGTTTACCACTTAGTTTAAAAGAAAAACAAATTTGGGCCGGAGATTTAGCTCAGTGGTTCTGGTGCCTGCCTCACAAGCGCAAGGTCCTGAGTTTGATCCTGGTCACCACTTACAATGCTGGGCGTAGTGACTCACGCCCACCAGTAATCAATACCACATACCACAGTGCGGGTATGGTGGCTCACGCCTGTAATCCCAGCACTCGGGAGGCAGAGACGGGAGGATTACTGAGTTCAAGGCTTGCCTGGGCTACATAGTGAGCTCAGGGCCAACCTGAACTACAAAGAGACCCTGTCTCAAAAAAAAAAAAAAAAAAAAAAAAAAAAAAAAAAAAAAAAAAAAAAAAAAAAAAAAAAAAAAAGAAAAAGAAAAACAAATTTGTATGACAGTATAGTATGCAATTTTTTATTAATTTTTCCTAATCCTTTTAGATAAAAGTGCCAGGTTATAAATCCAATTTAAAAATTGATGTGGGTTATAATTCTGAACATATATTTTATTCTCTTCCACTGAATAAAAAAAATGAAGACATTGAAAATAATGAAAACTTATGTTATTAAAATTTTCAGACTGAGAGAATCTATTACTACTGCAACTTACTGGAAATGGCCAGATCAGTGGATCTGGACTGGGATGATAGTCCTGGGCAGTCTCCGAATCTGAGCAGAACTTTTTTGCCTGAAATGAATCCAGAGGCAGCTTTGAACACCCATGTCTACCTTCTGGTTCACTCAGCAATTCAGGAACTAGCAATAAACCAGGACAGTCACCATTTTTCTCCTGTTTAGGCCCTGATTTATAAGGCAATGGGAGTATTTATTTTCTACCCACTACTCTATTTCTGGCTTTATGTATTGAAGAACACTTTTCTTATGCACTAAGAAAGCCAAGTGTAGAAGAGCAGAACTCACTTGTGTTACCCTCAGACTCAGAATCACTGGAGTCCTGAGACATGATAACTACCAGCTCTACTGGAAGAAAAATAGAGTGAAGGATTACACACTTAACTGGTATCAATGGAGTGTCACATTGAATGGCAAACAATCATAAAATATACAATATTCTTCATGCAAATTCCATCCAGTCAATTGATTTTTACAGAATGTTTTCATTGATCATTGCCAAACCCTTATATTCATAGTCAATTTATGGTTACAGCTTATTATTCAAAGATACAATTCAGAGATACAATATAAATAAATGCCTTGTTTATGACCTGATTCAACAAATAAATTGCCAGTATTATCATGAGTGTGTGTAGTTCCAACAGGAATACAGATTAATATTTTCATTTCTGCTAATGATGAAGATATGTGATGGAATTTTGCTTTTTAATTAAAGACATGGACAATTTCTTGCTGAATCAAATAGTAGTTCACAAATCTCAAAGCATATTTCTCAGTTCTTGAATGCTATTTAGAATGGAACAACAGGCAGGGTATACTTTTAATCTCTGATAAAAGTTAATAAAGCAATAAATCAAAGCTCTGATTTTTAAGATTTGCAGATTTTCATGGTGTTAGGTTCCCTCGAGAATAAGTTTCAAGTGCCAGCATGATATCATTGAACAAAAAGATGTCCTTTGGCACGTCACACTGTACAATAAATGTACAATAATATCAATCACCTCAAAAGCACAGAAAGTAGCAAAATGTAATAAAGCTCCAAAGAAGTGATGAGTTCTGAGTATTTATTATTTTTGTTGGCAAATGACAGACCACAGAAAAATGTTTATAATTGGTTACCAGAAAAACACCAGTATTCAGAATATACATGACAACACAACAGAGAAAGAACACAAAGGAATTTTAGAGAAACAAATATAAAATATCTGAGAAAATATCTACATTCCCTTCCACTTACTAGAAATCATTAAAGCATCAGGAAATACTGTCTTTCAATATTAAATTTGTAAAAATTAAGGAGTTTAATAGCATCTCAATGTGGAAAAGGGAATTTCATACACAGTTATGAGAATAAATTTTAAAACCAATATAATTTTTTTTCATTTTTACCTAAAGCCACACTTACCTGTATGCTTGAAGAAGGATATATAAGGATGTTTATCCCAGCATTAATAATCAAATTAAAACAATGGAAATTAACCCAATGTAAACAATAGGGGAACAGTTACATAAAACATAGTGTATTTATGTTATTGAATACTAGGGCAATATATATGTTACTGCATACTACAAAAAAATCTATAGGTGCAAGAAATACCTTCAAGTTATATTTTTGAATGAAAAAAGTAGGAGGCAGAGTTTTTGGATTAATATGATTTCATTTAAGAGCAAATTTAGTGCCTGTCGATGCAAATGAGCTCTAGAAAGTATGACAGTTTTTGTAGAATGGGAAATTTCCAAAGGAAATTTGGTGTGGGGATGTAATGAAGGGAAGGAATAAATATGATTCTGAAAGAAAATAAAAGAGCATATATATAGGGGGTGGGGAGGTGTGGGTGGGTGGGGATATGGGTGAAAATGAGAATTAACTTGTGTCATATATTGGTACAAATTCCCCAATGTTATGTGTGATTGTGAGATGTATATAAATTGTACCAATAAAAATTCAATTAAAAAAATAATTTAGCCATTATCCCCAATTCCTATAGTTTTTTTTTTTTTTTTGAGACAGGGTCTCGCTTTGTTGTTCAGGCTGGCCCTGAGCTCACTATGTAGCCCAGGCAAGCCTTGAACTCAGCAATCCTCCTGTTTCTGCCTCCCAAATGCTGGGAATACAGGAGTGAGCCACCACCCCTGGCCCCAATTCCTATAGTTCTACAAAAATATATATACTTATTTTTTCACTCATTAATTCATTCCGTTTTAATAAGTGAGTCCTATGTGCCAAACACTTCTAAAACAGAATATGAAATGTAACGATGTGTTTAAATCTGTATGAAAACCCTCAAATATAGACATAGCAGGTACCAGTAGTTTATCTGAGGCGGTGCCCAGGACCTGTCATGGGTCAAAGGAGACATTAATTATATCTGCAGGATTTGGACACTGATGCTGAAAATTCTCAAGTGTTACTGCTATCATGAAGGTACACTGAATCTAAAGAAATAATTACTGATCCGTTAGCAAAACTACATAATAGAATTAAAACTGAATGTGAAGTGAGTGACCTCAAAAAGAGAACAGGATTATATTAAAGGATGTTAATATTGAAAATATTGCATTAATTATAATTAATGTTAAAGAATATCAATATAACATATACACTGAATATATAGTGTTCTTCCTTGGGTAGTGGCAATTATTATCTATATTTTATTTCCATACTTTGCATTTTCTATAATTTGTTCTATCATATTTATTTTACAAAAAATATAGAAAACTTACTGAAAAAAGAAATTTTAAAATCCATTTTTTTTTGAGACAGGGTCTCACTTTGTAGTTCAGGCTGGCTCTGAGCTCACTATGTAGCCCAGGAAAGCCTCGAACTCAGCAATCCTCCTGTCTCTGCCTCCTGAGTGCTGGGATTACAGGCATGAGCCACCATGCCTGGCTAAAACCATTTTCCTTAATATTGTTACACAGATTGTCTTTGATGACCTTGAGTTCTTTTCCAAATACTCCTCAACTGCGCAGCAAATGAAGATTAACTATCATCTTAGCTGTTTTTTCTTCCTGCTTTTTTTTCTAGGTCAGCATTACATTTTTGGTTATTTTTTTTTTCCTAAGCCCTTGGACAGGCTTTCAGTAACACTGTAACATTAGGCTGTATTTCTTTTGGTAGATAACTTAGTGGCCATCCAAAGATACTTTCTTCTTGTCGTTCAAAGGAAACATCACAGACTTTTGAGTCTACATTGTGGGCTTGAACCTCTACTTCGTTATTTTTTTAAATTGAATTCTTTATTGGTACAATTTATATACATCTCAAAACCACGTATAACATTGGGGAATTTGTACCAGTATATGACAAAAGTTAATTCTCATTTTTCTCTACTTTGCTTTTAACCTTAGGCTGACCCTGAAGAAGATCTACCTGCCACCTATCTTGGCCTTAGATTTCTCTCTTCAAATGAGGCTTGCAGTAAGCAGTGTGCTTGGGAGACCGGTAACGAAAGAACAGGGACAAGAAGGGTGTTATGTGATGTTGGCCCGTGGATATACCTCTCTCCTGACTTTGTTTCCTTCTGAGAAAGATACAGAATTTTAAAGGACATAAGAAGCCCAACTAGTGTGGTAACTGAAAGTAGATTTTCTAATAAGAATTTCACAGAAATTATTAGCATCTACATTTTTAGTAGTGCATTCTCGAGTATAGTGAGATAGTAGAAGGCAGAAGTAGGAGGATAGCAACAGAGGTCAGCTGAACAGATAAACGCAGGGTGTATTGATGTAGTTCAGCGCAAAGGCCCTGGGTTTAATCCCTCGCATCACAAAAAGTAATTTCTAATTCCTAGAATGCTAAAATTCCTAAGACCTTTGGGGATTTTCCCTCTTGCTATTGTTATTTCCTCAGTGAAATATCAACCAAGCCTCATTTTATATATTCTCTTTGAAGCCCTTATGTGAATTTTTCAGTTGCACATCTTTAGAAAAAAACAGTCCACCACCTTGTATATTGTCTCTTGTACAGTATTTGAGTTTTATAAACACATCTACGTGACACTCCCTCAGATGTCCAGCAGGTGGCAGTGTGCACTCCCGTTGCAGCCTGCGAGAAGTAGCGCAGTAAAAACATGGACCCTTCTAAACGCATTCTGTCCGGAGGGTCTGAAACCCTCTCCTCCCAACTCCTGCAGACCCCAACTTGGAGCATGAGAGACAAAAAGAAGAAGCCACAGGCGAAGAGTCCGGCACTCTGGGAAGTAGAGGCAGAAAAAAGGCAAGTTCAAGTCCAGCCTGAGCCACTTAGACTCTGTCTGAGAGGTCCCTGACGCTCTGGGACTCACGTTCCCCAGGCTGTCCTGGTTCCGCCCCTCTCGGTTTTAGGGTGTCGCGGTCCTGCCTGGGAAGGGCCCGGGCTAGCCTGACGGCGCAGCCAGGAAGCGGGCCACGGCGAGGCCACCGAGGAGGCCAAGGACCCACCCCAGCCTCCCACTCAGCATCCCACTCTCTGATCCGTCCTGACCGTGTGTCCAGCAGACTCCCGCCCTGTCCTGAAAACAGCCCACGCTCGGGGGGAGGGGCAGGGGAGGGCCAGAGCAGCAGCAGCGAGCTCACCCAGGGCCAAGTGACTGCAGGGCCAGCACCAGCAGCTGCCGGGAGGAGCAGTGGATGACACGGGCCAGTCCCACCCGAGCGGCCACGGAGGCCGCAGTGGGCAGAGCAGCCTGAGGCGGCTCGGAGCGTCTGGGCTGCAGGGGGCGCTGCCCGCCCCACCTTCTGCTAAAGAAGTGAGTGAATTCCCCGGATGGGACGTCTGGGTTGATGAGGCTCAGTGTGATCCGGCCAATTTTTCCTAGGTTCACCCAGGAAATATCCACTTCTTGTAAATTTAATGTTACAGAGAAGAACGTTATTTATAACATGCTTCTGTGTAGGAAAAATGCTGTTCATCATGAAAACTCTAAAGAGGAAACCATGGTAAGTAGCATTTCATACATTAATTCTAAATCCTGAACTCTTAACAAGGGCCTGAGTTCGGTTCCTGGTACTGCAATAAATAAATAAATGAATAAATGAATAAATAAATAAATAAATAAATAAATAACGTCCTGTGACCTTTAATCTGCAAACAATCTTACATATATGACTGACCTGTTTTGTTGTTGTTTTGTCATGTTAGTTTGTGTTACTAGGGCATACCTTTTATTTTATTTATGACTCCCTACTTCACTATATTGTCAGGTTGTCATGCCTCAGCTTCCCAGAGTTCGAGCATTACTGGCCACCACCTCTAGCCACATGTGATTCTTTCAACAGTTATTTTCCTGCTTTGTGCTCTCTGAAAATACTCAATCTGTGAGGTTCTTCCCATCTGGTGTTTGGTGAGAAAAGTAAACTCAAACATTCCTTTATGTTTGCTGGAAAATTTTCTAACACGTACATTTTCATAACAGAACTGGTTCTGTTACATCCAGTTCCTGTGCTTTAGGAAGGGACCTGCGTAGATCAGGTACTCAGAAATCTTGGAACCTTATTACTATAGAGATTCTATTTTATTTCTGATTTCACGTGAGCATCGTCTTTTCCATCTTTCCTCTTCTTCTCCAGTTAAGTAACTGAACTGCACACTTCAGCATGTGGTGCGCTGGTGGGGTACACACTCGTTTACCTAACGTGATTCTCCTCTACTCATTGAAGCTATTCTTGTCTCCTCTTCCTGCACTAGACTGAACTATAGGCAGAAATAGCTAAGCACAGGTTCAGTTAAAAATCTTGCACACACTAAGTAGCCAAAGGCGACTTTCTATTGAACGCTCTCAAGAGGACATCGGGTCCATGAGGTCTTTATGCTCCCAGCACCGTAGTTGCCTGAACACTGGGAAGCGTCGCCTCCGGTGCACACAAGTCCATCCCTTCACGCAACCCACGGTGCGCGTCTGGAACACAGAGCGCCTGATCTTCTCAACGCCACACACAGTCACTGCTCTCCAGACTGCAAAAGAGTCCCGATCTGGTAGAGTCCCGATGTGGAAGCCCAGGCCCCGAAATGGTAAGAAGATAGATCGCAGAACAGAGCTTTCCTGTGGAAAACGCATTTGAGAGTGAAGGCCAGTTTAGAGCATAGCTTTCCTCATATTTCGAGCATAAAAAGAAAAAAAGATATCAACCATGTCCTCGCTTTTGTAAAGCTTTGAGACTGCCCTCTCCTGTACCAGTAACGTATTCCAGCACCCACCTTTCCCTCACCTCCTCTCCCCTTTTTCTCCTGCCTGTGGTCGAATAACAAAGAGACCACAGGGGAAAGCAGTACTTTTCCAAAGAATACTTAAGTTTTTCTACTTTCACTTCTTACTCTGGTAAAGCTGACCGGTGCTCTCCCAAGCGTGGCTCTCGCGACCCCTGGGGGGCGAATGATGCCCCCTGCCTTGGCTTCGGTGCGAAGGACAGACCAACCTTTGCTACATCATTGATATTCCTTTACTGTCTTATTTGTGACCTCAGTCCTGTGTTTCCCAGCCCATCCTAACTAACCCACGCCGAAGGGAGCATTGCTGTTCAACACCACAAATCCACATGAGGTAAAAAAAAGATCAACGTATCGCTGTGTGGTCTGCCCGCACATGTGTGCGTATATATCTGTTGTCATTTCACATAGCCGCGTATAAAACTTCACTCAGCTGCGTGGGACTGCAATGACAGTGTTGTTAAAGTATAGTGGTTTTTGTCCTCAGGGTAGAGAAAAGTGTAGATATTATTTTTTATTTCTGATTTCCAGCTCAGGAATAGTGTATCATCCTCAAAGTATCACTCAGATCCTGGGCACTGAGCTTCCTTTGCTCCCTGGCGCTGCTTGGTCTCAGAGACTTTACTTCTGATTGTCCGGAAACAGGAGCCCTAGGATGGGCAGCGGCGCCCAAGCGGGCCCGGAAGTGACGGTTAAGGAAGCGTGTGGAGTGCACGGGCCGGGGGAGGTGTGGCTGGGAAGCAGGGCTGGGGCTGCTGGTGCCCAGAGAGCCCATGACAGCGTTGGCAGACATCTGGACAGCGAGGGAAACACAGCAGTTCCGCAGAAGAAAGCGACCTGATCGCTTATGACTCTTAGAACGGCCTCTTGAGCTGGGGGCCGCAGAGAGGATTGGAGGCAAAGAAATAAGGTTGAAAACCAGAAGCGAAGGTTGGGCATGGACCACCCCATGTGAGAGTGATCGACAGTCAGGAGTCGCCCAGGAGAGGCAGGAGGGAAGCACAGGGCACCGCAGAAGGCTTGAGAAGCATGTGATGGTCTTTCTTCACACGCCTTGGAAATAGTGAGGACCTTGTTGGGAGAGGGAACTGGAAGAAAGCAATTACAGGGATATTTTTGGTTTCCCAGTGGCTACAAAAGTTATTTTTATACTATATTAAGTATGCAATGGTATGAGGTCTTTAAAAATTTTATACATATATATATGTATATACATATCTTAATTTTAAAATATTTTATTACTAAGGGGTGCTATTAATTACCTGAGCTTTAAGAAAAATGTAACTAATAAACCTGAGAGGTAATCAAAAGATTAATGAAATATAATAAAAGATGCATTGCCATAAAGGCCTCTCAGAATATACTCCTTTACTTCACACACACTTAGCCCACTCTCGGCACTTTCTGAAGCCCTTCCGGAAGTCCTCTTTCATGGGTGTCTTTTCACGGGGAGGCCTCAATGTCCTGAATCACTTCAAAACATGTATGGCAATATCCGTCACGTGAAAACATTATTATGCGTCCTCTTCCACCTTATTCACCAGATCTCATGCCGTGAGCCTCTGGTTCTTCCCCAACACTAAAGTAACCGTGAAAAGAAAACATTTTTAATCAACTGAGAACACCGAGGCAGCCGAGGAAAAAACAACTAAAGTCTCTTGAATGAGGACTCCCAGAACTGGCCCCAGAAAGTGGCAAGAACAATGGAATACGTGTGCTTAAAATGAAGAGGAGGATTTTAACGGGGCTTCGTAGCAATGGGTCTTCTACGATATATACCAATATGTGTCTTTAATTTAAACATTCACTGCATGTTTGGACTGGCTCAAGGTTGCCCTAGGCCTTTAATTTCTTACCAAAAAGCACAACCATGGTGCAGTGCAATGCAAGAGATCTACTAATACATCAGTAAAATGATATAGGCTTGCATCTCAAATTAGATGTTTCTATATATTAACAAATTATAGGCATAGCGTCACCCATTACTGATAATTTCTTTTTTAAATTTTTATTTCAGTAGTGCATATTTGCAGTACATAATGAATACATTTCTTGTGGGGAGCTAATATGCATACAGAACACATCTAAATTCTTTTTACTTCCCTTTCCACCACTTTCTCTCCTCCTTCCTCCATTTCTTCTCTCCATTTTGCAAAAGACCCATAATTTCTCCAGATAGGAATGCTTAATTGAAACCGGCAATATTGAACTATGATATGACCTGATTAGGTAAGTAAGACATTTTATTTTATAGTATTTATTTGTTGGTTCAGAATGTTTGAGTTACTATGTAGTCTATTCACACTCTTCATTTTTAGTAAGAAATATGACTGACTTTTATTTTTGAAATATTATAGAGTGACAGTGATTCAAATATCTGGTTCTAAATTTTAAATGTATTTCAATGCTCAAACTGTCTCCTCTCAAAAAAAAATGTTTAAAACAAAAGAATTTCCGGATTCACTACACTGGCTGTAACATAATACATAAGTCACTGGAGGTGATCAAGAAATTATGCAAAGACTTTGTTACTACTATTCTGTAATTTTTCACACCCTCAAAAATCTTGATGGGTTTTTCTTTCCAATTAATCAAGAACTTTCACATTTAATATATGACATAAAAATATAACTTTTGGGAAAAATCATAAACAGAATAAGAACATTTATAATTCTAATATATCCTACTTAATAAATCATTGCTGGAACAAAATATGTGGGCCCCATCATTTAAAGGACAAAATATTTATTTCAGCTCACAGTTTGTAGAGGGTCCAGTCCATAATTGGCTGGTTCCAAGGCAGGGGGGGGGGCATGGCAGAGAAGAAACAGTTCATGGCACAGTAGGAGAAGAAAGCAGCAGCCGCAATCCTCCCTTTCTCTTTTTATTCCATTCAGGTTACAAATCCATTGATTGGTGCGGCTCACACCCAGGGTGGGTCTTCTGCATTCAGGAAATCCGTCACCCACAGCCAGAACTAGGCTGATCCAATCAATGGCCTAATCCTAGGATCCCACACACATGATCCTCTCACTCCCAAAAGCCCACGTGGACGCGCATGAGGCTTGGGGGGACATTTCGGATATAAACCATAACGGTATTTACTTAAGTGCGTCTATATGTTTCCTAGGCGGTTTCATATTGCAATTTTTAAAAGCCCCATAGACTGGATAATTTATTTTCCACCGTTCTGGAGGCTGCTTAATATTAAGGTGCTGCCATCTGCTGGAGCCCTGTGGTTATAACGGCAGAAGCGAGCAAAGGGGAAGGGCACGGGTCTCGCTGGGAGAGTGGAGCGTGAGGAACCGTCCTGGGATAACTCACTCCGGCCACTCGCGTCCACGTGATCATCCCTTAGAATCCAGCCTCGACGCCATTGCTTTGGGGTTTCACATCCCAACGCATCAACTCTGGGGACATTCAAACTTTTTTTTTAATTGAATTCTTTATTGGTACAATTTATATACATCTCAAAATCACATATAACATTGGGAAATTTGTACCAGTATATGCCACAAGTTAATTCTCATTTTTACCCATATCCCTACCCACTCCCCCCTCCTCCCCCCTTATACATGCTCTTTTATTTTCTTTCTGTATATTTGTTCCTTCCCCTCATCACATTCCCACACCAAGTTTCCTATAGAAATATTCCACTCTATAAAAGCTGTCCTACTTTCTAGAACTCATTTGCATCTACAGGTGTTCATGCCAAAGAGAAGATCCGGAAATTGTCTATCTGTGATCTATTGATTTCACTTATTAGTATATCCTCCAGATGTCTCCATTTGCACCTA